>JAULKM010159545.1:0-16530 GCA_032355605.1 Rubia tinctorum
ACGATAGCAAGGGTTTAAGATTTAGTTTCTTCATTTTGGGATTGGACTTGCTATCAGAGAAGGTCTTAGGTTTGAGGAAATCCGCGTAGCCCAATGGCGGGCTACCTCCAGAGGGACGAGCCGCCATAGAGAGCTAAGTAGAATTGGCTCTGGTGTGGAGAACGAGGAGAGATGTTACGGTGGTGATAGAGCCGTTATGGTGGTGAATGGTGGAGCTGAAAAAGTTTGAGGAATACGGAGTTGACTTCTAGTGAGATGTTGGAGCGACTGCAAAACTATCAATCTGAAGACTTTCTGTATAGCTCAACAGCCTGGAGCTCCAATGTCTGAGTTTACCTGTCATCCTTTCGATTAGTGGCTAGCCCAACTGCAAAGTAAGTTTCCTGCTTGCTAAAGGCACGTTTTAGCCATTACTTTTTTAAAAAAATTGAAATTTTTTTTGAAAATATTTTTAATTAATTAATGTTTACAAATTAACCTATCCTCTATGAATAATTTTTTATTCCTTCGTCTCTTGAAAGAAGGTATTTCCTTAAGTCATGGAAAAACCAAGGTTTAAACTACAAATTAGACGAAATGAAGATAAAATTTTTGGATTGCATTAAATCAGGTCATAAACTTATAACTACTGCACATTGTATAATAAATTTTAAATATTGCATCTAAAACTTTTAACCTTTTTATTTTTCTAATCAAACTCCGTCTATGAAAAACGGTCTTTTTCGATACTTTGTCTATAAAGTAATGATTAAATTTAAAGCATAAAATTGATCATTATTATTAAATAAATATTAAAACAGGAAATTTGATGCAATTTGAAAATTATTTTTTAAAAATTTAATATCTCTTTATAAAAAATTTAAAAACTTTTACAATTGCTAAAATACCATTGAGACTACATGATCGATATGTACCATTGGGTAGAGCTGTCAGTCTCTGACCCGAACTGAAAACTCGACACGTACCAAAACGATCGATTCAAACCGACAACTGATTTAATCCAAGATATTTCAACCCGAATCTAAGCCGACACGATCGAACTCAACTCGAAACCTTATTATAACCCGAGAATATAGACCCGATCCAAACCCGATACGACCGAATTCAGACCGAACCCCGATTCCAACCTGAGATATATCAACCCAAACCCGACACGCCAGACTCAATCTGAACCCGAACCCGATACGACCAGGCTCAACCCGATCTAAACCTGTACACGATTCAACACTGCCCACAATCAACCCAAACACTATTCAACCTGATATATCAACTATATAACCCTACATGTAATTAATTCAAAATACTTTTTATTTTTTTAATTGACCCAATTTGTAATAATAAAAAATTCATTCAGCTCAATATATAACCGATATAAAGTAAAAGTTAATATTTTATAATTAAACAATTAATTGGTAACCTGAAATATTTATATGCATAAACCCAAAAGTTAATATCGTTATTATACGTAGTTGCATATTCAAACATGTTTCTTGAAAATTGTGATTTTTTTGTGCAAATTCCCCCGAAAGTGGATGAGTACTGAAAATTTTATTAAAAAAGTTAATATTTTCGTAGGATTTAGTTGTCTCCAATTGTTAGTAGTTCTACTTCTAAGTTCTAACAACGCAGGTGTTGGAAAGTAGTTTTGTATGAAGTGATTTGGCATATTTATAAAAATATAATTATTATGAATTCATTTTATTACGTAAGCGTTGTTCATTTAAATATTGTCGTATTAAGCGGTTTATATTTTTTTTCTTTTCTTATTCGGCCCTCTCTTACAAAACCTCACTTTAACAACAATCTATGAACTCATAAAACATGCCTAGTGAACCTTATTATCGAATCATTCTCACTATGTTTTAAAATGAATACTCACAATTTATAAACGTTTATATAAACTTATATATCAGACTTATTTAGTTGCACAAAATCAAAATTTGTATTGTGTTATAACGGCTCTGAAATGAAGAACGTAACATTTATTTATTTATTTTAGAAATATATATAGTACAAAGAAGAGATCAAACTAATCCTAATACCTAAGCCTAAAAGTAGTGCTAAAAAGTCTTGGAAGAGCATCACTACATCAACAAGGTTTGAGATAGAGATTCAATAAATTACTCTCAAATTCTTCATTGCTTTAATTTTCTCTTCCGAACATCTGAAGAATCTGCCAAAACATCACATAAACTGATCAGCCTGCAAATAATTCTTGTATAGTTAGAGGTCGCAACTTCACTTGCAAAAATAATAGTTTCCCCAATAGCCCACAATTTCACCTGCAAAAACAAGGACAAATTATAGTAGACAACTAATTAATAATGACTAATTTTAGTAGTAATAATATTAAGCTCTCAGATCCAGTAATTAACCAAGTTTATTTACGAGAATTTTCATCATAGAGTTCTTAGTTGACAATTTGCAAATAAAAAAGTCATTGCTAATAAATACAATATGAGTATCACTTTAAAATGAAGAGTCACTATCACATGTAAGGACAATAACTTCAAATAAATTGCAAATGACAACATATTCACAAGAGACCTACCAAACCACCCACCATTAGTTGTTAATGTGCAGATAAGTAATCGCCAGCAAATACAGTATGGGCATCAACTTCAAAATGAAGAGTCACCATCACATCTAAGGGCAATAACTTCAAATAAATTGCAAATGACAACATAGTTCATGATTCAAGAAGACTCCCTTTCAAGCTCACTCCTTATTTAAAGAACATTCTCCTCGATTTCCTCACATCCATGCAGCCAATTTTGAGTGGTAACCAAAACTTCCACATTCTTCGGTAAGAGAGAAGATATGTACTTGTTCAAAGTACGTGCTCCTATGCTAAAAGCTGACTTGGAATCAACAGAACTAATCGGGATAGTCAAAACATCCCTAGCCAAAACCGCAAGCACGGGAAAACTACAAGTTGATTTTGCCAATATTTAAGGACGTCATAATCATCATTATCAACATCAACAAGTTTAGGCTCAAGTGGAGATAACAAATAATGCTCAATTTCAAATTGAGAGGTCCTCATTGCAGCTGAGCTACTTTGAAATTCCTGGTAACATCAACAAAAAGTTACGTACACAAAGTACAAGGTACAAAACGTAAACCAGGACAAATAATTCACAAGGAAAAACTTGGACCTGTAGTATGTTAGCCCTTTTAAAGGGCCGGGATGAACTTATCGCTGCATTTGTTGGAGAAATAGATGAATCTTGATGAGAAGAATTAGAAGTAGATGATAGAGAAGAATAATAACCATACAAATCTTTTAATGCTAGCCTAACCTGATTTACCTTTAATTGACACTCTGAGTCAGCATAGAGATGGCTATACATAGAAGTAAAAAATTGTAAATTATAACAAGGGTCAAGAACAACAGCAACAGAAAGAATTACAGAATAACTATCCCAATAAGATTGAAATTTATCAACAATGGATTTAGCCATTTCATTAAGTTTAGGATCTAAATTCCCTCGCATTAAATTTTCTTCAATCATAATTATGTTTAAGAAATACTGATTCGCAGTAGGGTATAAGGAGCCAGAAAAGAACTTAGTTATAAAATAAAAAGGTTCAAGAAACTCACAAATACTTCCAATGGTTTCTCATTCCTCCTCATCCAATCTATCCACAAAATCAATATTACAAATAACAAAATAGTTTAATGGTTCCTTAGCTTGTAAAGCTGTATTGAGCATTGAAAAGGTTGAATTCCATCGAGTTGACACATCAAGTATTAATTTACATGAAAAAATACATCCAACTTCAGCCACAGTACGCTCAAATGATGTAATCCTAGAATCAGACCCATTAATAAATTTCACAATATTACGTAATTTTATAACACTAGAATCAACACACTTCAATCCAGATTGAACAATAAGATGAAGCACATGAGCACAACGGATATGAAAAAAATTTCCACCACAAGGTAGAGGTGATGTAACATTCAAATCAGTTTTCAAAGAGTTTACCGTATTATCCATACAACGGGCATTGTCTAGTGTCATAGATAGAACGTTTTCTTGAAATTTCCATTCTGTTAATAAATCAACAACAAAATTTTTAATGTTGAAAGCACAATGAGAAGACTCAAAATATCTAAAATTCAGTATTTTAGACATAAGTATCCATTTTTATCGACATAATGAGCAATAAGTGTGAGATAACCACGACTGGTGCAAGCAGTCTATAAATCACATGTAAAACTAATCCTACCATGAACATCAGTAGTTAAAGTCTTAAGAAACTCGCATTTAAACTTTTCATGTTCTGAAATACAATGTTTAAGCATCGTATTACGAGACACATGTATCACATTGGGCTTCAAATAAGTAAGCATGTTCCTAAGATGTTCATGCTCGACTATTCTCAATGGATATACATGACAAATAATGGCACATGCAAATAATTCACAAAAGAGTTTTTGATCAAATGCAACTGAACTTTAACACATTTTTTTCAGCTCATGAAGCTTTACCTTTGCAAACCTTTGTATGGTTTTTGGGATTTCCAATACCATCTCTACCTTCATCAAGATATGTTATACCACAGAACTTACAACGAGCACGCAATAGAGTTACCCCATCTTTAACTTCTTTATAAAAATTATAGTTGACCCATACCGCTGAACGCTTTAGTAAAATCTTCGGATCATCATCATCAACTGAAATTTCCTGTACAACTGGAATTTCCTATACAACGTTGTTACCTACTTGGGAATTTAAGTCGACAAAACTTTCCGCATTAACTTCAAAGGATCTAGAAGTTTCATTCATCGCCACCTGCATAAAAATCCATCACTATGAAACTTATAATAGGGCCAGTGTTTATGTGACGAAGTAAAACCTATGTTGCACCGAGTTGGGGACGTGTACCTAAACGAGTACGGGGGTAGGAACGGGAAACAGGAAAATTTAAAAATTATGGATACGGGTACGGCAAGGGGACGGATAAAATATAATAATAAAATATATATATAGCTTTTAAAATTTAATATCAAATAAGGCTTCACGGCACAAAAAAAACCTAATAAAGCAATGTGTCAATAAACCAAATAAACGAATGTGCCAATAAACCAAAAAAATGCACACTCCATTCAACATTCGTATTAACATACTACTCAATAAACAAATAAATCAATGATTACATTCACAGAAAACAATAAAGCTGCTAAAGGCTAAATTACTAGTACAGTTTTACGGAATACAGAAGCGAAAATAAAGCAGAAGAAACAGAGCAACGAAAAGGAAGCGAAAATTAGGTCTAACATGGGAGGAAATGACTGACCATTTTTGGCATTTTGGGACGTCCCCAAGCCGTTTCCTTCCCAGTCCCAGTCCTCGTAACGTACCCAACCGGAGACTGCAATCAGTTCCCCGTTCTCGTGCATCATAGAGTAAAACATCAGCCAAATAAGAGCATCAATCCTCAAAAATAAGACAACACCACCAAATAAGACGATATTACCTCTAAATCAACCAAATTTTCAGATCAGGTATCCACACGGGCGAGCTGGTGGTGTAAGGCGGGGAGCTAGTGGTTGAAGGCGGAAAGGAGAAGTACGAGGGAGTAGCAAAAATAAAACTAGTGAATGACAGCACAAAGAAAAAAGAAAAGAAATTGAGTGAGCGCAGTCGGCGAGAGCATAGAGGGAGATCGATAGAGATAAGAGATAGAAATAGGGTTTAAGGGAGAGAGGCAAACATTCAAAAGTATTTATACTAATGCCTAAAGTATCAACGCTTCAGATTAACCCTAGTTTAAATCAATGGATAGGATTTTTTTGCTCTACTTTATTCTTTTTTTCATTTGTTATGAATTCCTTCACACCTAATTTAATTTCTTATTTTTCCTTATTTTTTATTAATTAATTCAACCTTTTTCGCTAAATTATTTAAGTTTTGTCATAAATTCTAATCATAAATTTATTTAATTAATGACATGTTAAACTGTAAAAATGAAAATAAAATATTATTTAATTTATTTATGAAATATCAACTAATGATTGATTAATTAGTGCCAAACTAGTTATAGATGGGAATGCTTATAAAAAAGGTAAAGGCAGTTATTCAAATTCAATCAACTTCTTGGGTAAGAATGCAGTAAAATGATTAAGAATGCTAATTAGAATCGTAACATCTATACCTTATATTATTGCATTAAAAGGGTAAAATCTAGTTCAAAGGGAAATCATATTTATACCTTATATACAATTATAATACCCTAACTCCTAATTATCGTATGTTATCTTTAAATATATTTTTCATTTGTTAAGACAATTGTAGTTATAAAATATTACATTAGTTATCATTATATGTGAATGTAATTACCATTAGACCTATGTAAGAATGTAAAAGATAATTGATGTATATAAACTTTTTAGTATGAGTTAATTACAAACAGTCATAATAAAATGATTGTTTTAAAATTGATATTAACTGTAAAGTCCGTCTCTTAAAAGAATGTATTTCCATAAGTAATGGAAAAAACCAAGGTTTAAAGTGCAAATTATAATAAATGAAGATAAAAATTTTGGGTTGCATGAATCGGGTTACAAACTTTATAACTACTAAATGTTGCATAATAAATTTTTAATATTGCAAATAAGATCTTTAATCTTTTATTATTCTAATTAAACCCGTCTTTTCATAAACCTATGGAAAGACTTTGCCTTAAATGTAAATTAGTATGTATAAAAATGAAACTAACACTTTATTAGATACAATACATAGTTATGTGGAAAATAAAGATATATATAAAATCAAGTGTTGATTCGTGATTCCAGATAATTATATACAATTTATACATTTATATTGGAAACTAGTCACAATGATAAAATCTATTTAGTAGCTTAAACCAAGTTAATTATAAAATTAAACTTTAACTTATATAAATATAGTTGACTTCGTTATATAGGGATGCAGTTTAGTGTAAAACTCATTAACAATGTAACTATTAAAAGTCAACTAACATTAGTATGGAACTAAATAAACTTGGTTATATGTTATACTAATAAATTGGTTTGACATATTATGAGAATAAAGCGGGATTTATATTTATTGAAAATCTACAAATATTATTACATAAATTCATCTAACGTGAAAGGTCAAGTTTAAAATACAAAAGTACGGTTAAGTTTATACAATTAATGAATAATAGTCTGATAAAGAGATGTGTTTAATTAAAATCATGATTCTGAGTGAGTAATATAGAAGATCTACAAAATCATCATTTTAATAAATTACAAATAAAAATGAAATGAAACATAGTCTGATAATATTGTAATTGTAAGAATGTGAATCAACCTAAATGAACCACTCCGAAATATACCCAAATCCAATAATAAAAAATTTAATAAACTGACATGACCTAAATCGAACAAAACTCCCATACAAAAAAGTACAGGACAATAACCAAACTTGAAAATAACCCGATCTTATCAAACCCGACCTGAATATAACCCGACTCGATCAAATCCAACAGTAATCTGACCCGATCCGACCTAAGCCGAGTAAAAAATTAACACCACAATAACCCGACACGAGTGTAATCGAACCTGACACGACCCAACCCGAAAAAATTTCTGACACGTTTTACCCCAACATAATAGGAACCCGACTCGACCCGATCCAACCCAAAAAATAAATATAACACGTTTTAACCCGATGTGTTTTAACCTGAATAATTTTCAACCCAACCCAAAATCGGCACAATTACCCGAACTGACACCACTAATTGTGATGTACAAACGTGTGAAATTGTGAATGAAATGTTACAAGAAACGAAATGGCCGAAATGGGATTTGGGAGACAAATGGAACCTTGCTAGTTGCTGCGCACAAGAAACGTGTACTCACCGTCTCATGCAAATTTACATTTTTTTTATCAACAATCTCAAATCATATTTGATCATCGATAACTTTAGTTACGTGTATAATGGTGTACTAAAATTTAATATTTTAAAAAAATATGATACGTGAAATCTAATAATATATCACATGATGATATTAATGTTTATATACTAATTAAAAATTATGGTCACACGTGTCTTAAAAAATTGATCAAAACTTGTACAGATTTGATTGTGACGGAGGAAGTGAAATTAATTTTCCTTCAACTTAGGTTGAATTTTTTGTGATGTACAATTTTAAATGTCTGATTTTTATGATTGTACTACCTCCGTTTCGTTGGATGTGACATCATATCATTAGGTGATTGGATTTAGGAAAATGAAATGAGTGGATGAAATTGAATTTAGAAAGAGAAAAGTAAAATGAGTAGATGAAATTGAAAGAATTTTACTATAAAAAAGTATGTCAAATCCAGAAAATTAATCAAAAGAGGAAAGTGTGCCACATTCAGGGAGTATACTCTTTCACTGAAAATTGAAAGCACGTTATAGTGTCAGAAGTTGATGAAATATAATAATGTTGTTTTCGAATGAGTGACAATAGGAGGAGGGGAAATTTATAATGAATGATGTCACTGCTACAAAAGAGGGATATAATAATATTTTTCTTGTAACACTTATTAAAACTGTTACAATAGTTTATAATTAAAATTGTTACAATAGCTTATAAAGTTTTAATTAAACCTTTGAAAAGTGTTACCTAAATTTTGAAAAGTGTTGCGTTAGATCTAATGCAACATCATTTAAGGTAATACTTGTAAAATTATTGCATTAGATCTAACGCAACACTTTTTAAATTTTAGGTAACACTTTTCATGATTTATGTAACACTTTTCAAAGATTTAGGTAACACTTTATAAATTTTTGTAACATTTTTAATAAGTGGTGCAAGAAAAGTGTTACGGTAGGTCTCTTTTGTAGTAGTGTGTGGATGCTTAAAAGATAAATCACTAATCACCTCCATTAAAAATTTCAACTAATTCGGAATGCATATGTCTTTTCATTATTACCACATCAGTCACTATATGAATTCACTATAAATTTTCACTATCTTTATCATTACTCTTTTCTTTTCGAAAGAGATTCAAGATCGGTTATCCAGCAAATCACCCACCTAAGTAGAACAGCTTAATTGTCTTTTGGAAACTTTATAAATGCAGAGACAAAATATTAGTAACTTGGAGACAAGTTTCTTCATGATAACCTACCTCACCTAATTTTCGCTTCTTTATAAAGAAATATTAATTGAGTTCCATATGTACTTTTCCTAATCTAAGTGGAATCTAAGAAGAAAACGAGAGGTGTAAATGCAAGAAATCGGCCAATTGAATACGAAATTGGCCCTACCGGATGCTCTCATAGTCCGTTAATTCTTTGATGTCCTCAGCTCGGTTCCGACAAAAATCAAAATGCAAAATCTCGATAATTCTTTCTCTAATGGTGACAGGCATAAATGTCGTAGATTATGATAATCAATCATGGATCAAATCCATCTAAATAAGGTGGTGGTTGATTCATATATGTAATGGTTTAATCGGGTCATCATATTGGACTAAAATGAACCTATGCTAATTTTTTCCTACTTTAGTTGGGCTGACTTCTCTCCAGTTCTCTTGGATCTGGTGCCTCTATGCCTTTGCTCCGATTTCAGCTTTGTAATTTTAGTGTAGTCTAACTTTGGTTTATTTGTCTTCTGTTCTCTTTAGTAGTAAGGAAGGTGTTTTTTTTCAAAATTTGGGTAATTTTTTAATAGAGCATTAGACGAGGAAGTTTCTGTCAATTTAGGTTCTACAACGACCATTTCAAATTGTAGACCTCGGTTGGCTTCCAATCTAACCTCCAAAGTGTTGGGTTTAGGAGAAATCCAAATCAAAATAACTTAAATAGCTTACTTTTGATGATCCCTTCTGAAGATAAAGAGTATATTTGCATACCACGTCTAACTTGGACATGTTCAGAATATAGATCAGTTATAAGTGAATAGACACCTTTTAGGTCGTTTCTCTTCTTGAACTTCCATACTAGTTCGGGTTAGAGACCTTCAAAATATAGAGAAATGTCAAGTCTAATGTTTGTTATTGTGATTTCTATGAGTCCGGACGCTGACTCTAGCTGATCCGTCCGGTGGAGTGAGGTCGACACTGCTAGACGATACCATGGTACATGTGGACTATTCATCCTGTGCTAAATGTTTCGTTCAGCCACCAAGGCAACCATGACGTTGTGTTCGACTGATCAGGCACAACTCGGGTTCTCCTCTTTAATAAATTGTGGGCCTTAAGTCTATATACGCCAGGTTAGTGTAGACCAAGTTCTGATACACCATGTTGATGTGGAGCTCAAGTTGGAGGCTCACCTCACTCATTCTCTGTGAGCCAGCTATGTGGGAGTTCATCTCACCTTGTAATATATAGTTTTTCTCATTATAGTTATGGTGTTATATAGTTTATCAAGGTCATCAATTGTAATAGAAGATAGACTGGCAGTATTACTAGTTTATTAGTTAAAAGTAGATAGAATACAAATTGTAACTCATTTCTATATCTTAATAAGAAGGAGCCGACTATTTGTTTCGAAAAAAAAGAAAGACAGAAATTGGCTTCATAACTGATCAAAATTAATACTAAACATCAACAAGAACCCTCAACTACGGATGATCATGGGTTGGATCTGGATCGGGTCTAATAAGACTCATACCCGACCCGGATCCGTAGGGTCTGAAAATTTTAGACTCATACCCATACCCGATGGGTGTAAACAGGTCTTGGGGTCTAACTTTCTATTTTTTCACTAAATAAAATATGTATTATCTTAAATACAAATGATTCAAGTTCAATATGGAGTATGGACCTGAATAAATTCTTCTAGAAAAAAATATACAATACACATTATTTGTTTAGTTAAAAATAAAAACACTGAGAGAATATGAAAGTAATATAAAAATTTGGAGAAATAATATAAGGATATATACAAATATAACACAACCTACTTGAAAAAGTGTCAATATAACCCTCAGATAATTTTTAGTGTAAAAATAACTCTATCTAGTTGACATAAGTACCAATAAACCCTAAGACATCATTTTCGGCGATGACAAACGTTGACCACATTTAAATGACTAAAATGTCCTTTGGTCTAAAACCTAAAAGTGTTAGGATCATTTTGCCCTCACCACCGCCAGCTTGCCGCCGCCTCGCCACCACCTCCATCCAGCCAGCCCCATCACTTCCCCCTCTTCTTCAAGGTCCTCTTCAGGCAGCAGATCTGTTTCTCGTCATCACCGGCGCCTTCATTGTTTTTTGTACATTGTCTTCTCCGGCGTATCTACAACTCAAGGGCACAAGACGACGGCGTCGTCATCACCAACGCTCGTCCATTCAAAGACGACCACCACATCCACCGCCAGGCCACCACCACCACTTCTTCTACCTAGGCACCACCAATGTCCCTCTCCACCCGGTCACCACCACCATCCCTCATGCCTCCCCCTGGACACCACTTCCGGCCTGCCACCATTACCACCCACCTAGACCCACCACCGCCACCACTCCCCTCAACCAACCCCACCACCACTCCCCCCAACCCGCCTCGCCACCACTCTTCCCAGCCCTCCCCGCCACCCCCACATTTCCGCCTATAACCTCGCGACGATCATTCCTAACGCCGGGTGTTCCCAATCTAAACCCCAACGCAGTTCGTTCCTCCGGCCCCTGCCACCACCCCCACTCCTTCAACCACCCCCAGCCGGGTTGTAATCTCTGCTCTAAGTGCTTCCAATATTTACGAATGAAGCAGGAGAGCAGCGCAGAGGCCTAGGTAATTTTTGACAAGTTTGCGGGAGGTACGGAGTTTGGAAAAACTCCATTCATTTTCGGATGGACGTCCGAGTCCACGTCGGCGATTGATAATGCTCCCTCCGTACTCAGATGGACGCCGACGGAGAGGCAGTTGGACACGGCGGCAGTGCCAACATGTTCGGCCTGAGTGTTTGCTTCGGCGGTCGATAATACTCCCTCCGTACTCAAACGGATACCCTTGTAAAGACAGTTGGACGCAATGGCGGTGTCGATTTGTGCCGTTGGAGTAGAAAGAAAAGAGGAATGGTGCCACAATGGTGGAGCAGAAAGAAAAAGGGAGAAGTTACAATTTTGGAGGGTATAAGTGTATTTTCTTTCTTTTTCTTATTTTCTTATTTTTTTAAGAGTAAAATAATCTTTGCAATTAAATTCGACCTCAAACTAGCAGAATTGGTAGAATTGCACGTACCATAAGTGATTTCTCAAACCTTTGGAGGATGCTGTCGTGATGATTATGGTGTACACGTCGCCCAGCCTCGCCATCCGGGTGATTCCTCAGCTAGCGAAGGCGGCGTTGTGCTATCAAGTGTCGAGTGACGCCACATGTCTCAATTAAAAGGCATTGTTGAGCTTTCTCTAGGAGATTGAATTGGTTAATCAACGATGAGAAATGTGGTAAAGGACTCGGGTAAAAGAGACAATTTATCCTTTATTTTTACGCATTTAGCACGTGATTTGTTTGTATGAGCATCTTAACATAAAATATAAACATAATGACTTCAATTTAACTTATATAAATTTCAGAAGCCAAAACTGTAAGAAAATTAATTGAATCATTAAAAGTGAACAATGGAAGAGTTCAATGTACACAATTTATTTGTTAAATTTTAAATTTATCTACTCATAATTTAAGGACATAAGACCTAATTTAAATTTAGGAGTCATGACACTTCACTAATGTCATCTATAGTGGAAGTTGGTGGAGAAAATTTTAAACCAACATGAGTGAATTGAAATAGCCTAAATATTATACTCCCTCTTTCCCAATACTCTATTTGTACTGCAATCATTATCACGCTGTTCAAGAAACATGTTTGACCGTTAATAAATTTAGTGCGTATAATAACGGCAAATAAAAAAATTGATATTTAGAAACTACTTGCTACAACGAATTGTACAATATCACCCACGATAGTATTATTATTAATATATTAATTCAATTATAGGATCAAACTTTAATAGAAAATAGTGTCAAAAAAGTAAAAGTGCAAATAGAGTTGGTACGGAGGGAGTACTATAATATAATCATTTTTCGATAAATGGCAAAAATAATTTAGGTGAGAGGTCGCAAAATAGACTCATAATCTGCGAGTCAAGCGGGTTATCTATTTTTAAATTTTTCGATGGGTATAGATAAAATGGGTAATGAGTTAAATAGGTAATTGGGTCAAATAAATATTTGAAAAATATAGGTCGGGCAGTTGACATACCTATATGGGTTGAAATCAACGGATTTACCCATATGGATTTGTATATAAACTCATATGTGTCAATATATGAGTTGAAACTCGCAGGTTTACCCATATATCAATCCATATGGATTATGTGTTAAAACCCACGGGTTTCACCAATTTGGATTGATATATAAACCCACATGGATTCATATATGAGTTGAAAATCGCAAGTTTACTTATTTTGACTCATGAGTTGAATAACTTTTTACCCACGGATTTCAACCCGACCCATTAGTGACCCGGCTCATTTTTCACCCATCATAAAATGAGTCAAAATAAGTCATACCCATATTTTTTGAACTCCTCATAATACCCAACTCATATTCAACCCTACCACCTATTTGTTAGGGGTTTAGGTTATAAAGTAAGGCATTTGCTCCATAAAAAAATTAAAAAATCATTGTTTAAGAGGCCTCATCAAAGATAACGCAACACTCAACAAAATCTGGAATGAGTATGACAATTGACAAAGCAATAGCGTATATTGTAAACAAGGAAGCAAGAAAAAAACCCCAGAACTGTAACTAAAAATCCGATACATATCAAATCCCGGGGGCAGGGGGATAGATCACAGAGTACCCTTATAATTGCTGCATAATTTATCATATCCTTTTCAGCTTAACAAAACTAACTCAAGGCACTACTACAATTACAGTGTCAAGGACAAGAAAGAGCTCCACAATTGGTTGTTTTCCTTGCATCTCTGGAGAAAACACCATTGTCAAGTTCTGGAATTATCGCAGGCTAATATACTATGGCCATCTAAACCTGCAGAGTGAGGAAGTTCAGGAAAAAGAGTGTTATCAATACAGGAGACACTGGATACTGAAAACTAGACGCAACTAGCATCTAAACTAGTTAAGAGATGCGGCAAGGCACCTTGATTCATAAATGGAAAACTCAGATGAGGAGAGACATCACGAAGTGAGTTTTTACAGCCTAAGATACTTGCGCAGGCATATTTCAGACGTCTTTTCAATCAAGTTTAAGAAGTGGCGGAAAGTACGGGGTCACACAAAAGGCAGTCCATCCAGTCATTTTACCAAAGTACGTTTTGTTCTCACATCACTATTATGCAAGTAACACTTACTAAATTAAGCATATTCATTGAACCTAGAGTTAACACGCTAAGAGGAAAATTGTAACTAATCAACTTTAGGCTGTAGCTCGACGTCACAATGCAGTGACACATATCACAGTAATCAAATATCAACCTCAATATACTACGAACAAATTTTGCAACCAATGGCGGTAAACCTTTGCACACAGTGTCGCTTAAAGGATGTCAAACAAACAGCCAGAGATTATCTTTGGGCCGGGGGATGGGGGGTGGTGATGGTCAAATACCATCTGCCTAATTCTGTAAGATTCACTTATCATACAAATGATTGATAACCCATCAAAGCATAGGGATAAAGCTATAATTAATCACTTTCACAAAAGATCACATCAAAGTACTAATCCCCAGAGAAGCCAGTGGGGAGAAGAGCAACATGGGTAGATTTTTGACTATATTGCAAAATGCAAACAAAACCTAAGTAGCAGTGGTGAAAGGATGAGTGGCTACAAAAGCAAGAAAGTTTGTTCAGGAAATAAAACCACAGCTGTTGCAAAATTTCAACTCTTCAAACAAGTTTATACACAAGATTGACTGACAAGCTACAACTATCCAAGTTTGATGATTCTTCGTGACAGTGGTGTTTTGGCAAAAACCCATGGAAGTCGGAACATTAACAGCTATACTACTGACAACATAGTGTGTATACACAACCTATGATAGAGCTCTGGGTTTTAAAAATCCTAAAGTGCAACGACGCGCTAACGGTAAAAATTAAAGAAGCGCGAAGCACTGAGCGCGCACTTTTCGGATAAAAGCACAAGCAAAACATGAACTAGGATTATTTCATTAAAGACACAACATATAACTTAGAATAATATCACAAAATCATAAAAGGCAAATAAAGCTTTCACAATACCAAATTCAAAGTTTTAAAGGTAGTAAGAAGAATTGAACGACTAAGATCGAAGGATTCTTAAATTACTATGAAATCATTTAAGGCTCTAAACTCCAGTCATCAAAAAAATCATCATCTCCACCAAAAGATTCCCCATAGACCTCATCTCCATCTCTAAACCCTGTTTTGTTAATATTCCTGAATAGTTAACCCTAGAAGATACTCCATTTCAGCCCAAAATATTTAATTATATAAAAGGAAACAGAATGTAGAAGCCCATTTCAGCCCAAAGGCCCAAAAGCGTGTTTTTGGAGCGCTTTGTGCTTCGACAAAAGCGTTAAAAAGCGTGCGCTTTCCGTCCTGCTCAGGGCTTTAAGCGCACTTTTTAAAACCCAGATAGAGCTAACACTTAAAGATATAACCATCACACCTGCCTAAATAAAACAAGCATAAACTACACAGTAGAATTGAGATATATTCTACTCCCTGTCCCTTTATAATTGTCCTACATCACTATTCATCAACAAAGTAGATACGGTTTAGATTGTAAAAATTCAAAAATATATTAAAGTGAAAATTTTCATATGAGATATTGTTACATTAATTGTATCGTATATTTTTAGAATATCTATTTTTCGTTATGCGTAATTTAAGATACTGAATTTTCAAAATTATCAGTGAATAGTTGAAAAAGAAGTGGTAAGACACTTAGAAAGGGACAGAGGAAGTAACATATTTTCTAACCAACTAAGCTGCATCAGGACTTTCCTAAAAGGTTCTTAATCTAAACACCACAAGTGAAGCAAGATAGAGTAAATACTGATTGAAACACAATTATAGGCAAGTGCCACTTACAACAGAAAATAGAAAAGACATAAATTGATAATCAAATTTTTGTTTCCACCATCAATTTGTGCGCATCAAATACAAAATAGATGGAAACTATCATCATTTATCAAAGGTAAAGGTACTGTCCAACCAGTCAACCGAAAAATCACTTCTAATTCACACAGTACAGGTAATCATCAAAGCCATACAACATTTACCATTTTATTTCAACTAGTTAAGTGAAACCAGGAAGGCAATGCAAAAAACTAAGCACGACTAATGCACATACCACCTCAAAGATCACACTCATTCTGCTGCTACAGTTTCAGCAACAGCTTCTTTGTCCTCCACATTGTTCGCTTCTGCAATACCATCCACAGCTTCAGCATCCTCAGCAGGTGGTTGAACCTGTTCATCCTCTGGCAAAGGCTCCTCCACGTAATCATTCTCAAACGCATCAGGTGGAACCTCGTAGATCCTCACTTGCGGCTTGGTGGGGTCCTTAAC
>JAULKM010159556.1:0-16530 GCA_032355605.1 Rubia tinctorum
ATATAAAACATGTGATATCATCCTAACCCTCTAATTGATAAAATGTCGATTTACTTCAAATTAAATCCCTAATCTATCACAAAATTAGACTTCGAATGTGCCAAAAATATGATATAAATTGGGTACATCAAAGAACAACTCACAAAACACAAAATAGAGAAATCCCCAAATATTACTCACTATAACCTACACAAACCCTAGAATATCACTTGGACCAAAGAAAGTATACAAAAATCGGAAAAAAAAACCAACAAAAATATGCATAAAAATTTGAGCAAAGACATTACCTTCAAAGATAAACACGAAAAAGGTCGTATTATGGTCGGCTGCCGAAAACAGAAGCTAAAATTGAAAATTTTGCAAGAAAATGGTGTATCTTATCTGCGTTCATCGAAAATCATTGTGCGCAAGAAATATGGAAGAAAATGGAGAAAATTAGCGATCGAATTGAAGGAAGAAAGAGGTTGAACGTAGATAAAAGAGAAAGGGGGAGAGAAGAACGCAAAAGGAGAAAATGAGAGGAGAGAGAAAATGTGAGAAAATTGTGGGAGAAGAAGAAATATTGATATTTATACTTGGACTTAAATGTAAAATAATGAAATTTCACATCCAGCCCTTGAAATTTTAAAACTTCAATTCGAAACACCATGCTGAATTCTTTACAATTTAATCTCTAGTCTTACAATAAGACCGTCTTATACAAGACTATGTCTTCTAATTAAGCCTTATTTCTTAATGTATTTTGTAAGCAAGAAGCTTCATGTAATGAGTGAGAGAAGTTTGTGACCATTAATTGCCTTTCATCTCTTTGTATAAGAATGATGAAAAAAACTAAGAGGTTATTTAGGAATTTAGTGAAAAACTAATAAAAAAATATGGGAAAAAATTCTCTTTAGATTATTTCGACAAAAGCCCTTTTTAAAAAACAAACAAGCAATGATTTATATTAATTCCTTTTTTTAAGAAAGCAATTCTTACATTCTAGTTTCATTGTAGAAGAAATTAAAACAATACTTTAAATTGTGACATCTTAAAACAACATAAATTTATTGATACCATTAGATGTAGCAAATTTTATGATATTTAGAAGCGTCATAAAATGTTATGACATGAATCGATGTCACAATTTTATTTAGTGACAG
This sequence comes from Rubia tinctorum, assembly GCA_032355605.1. Classification (NCBI taxonomy): domain Eukaryota; kingdom Viridiplantae; phylum Streptophyta; class Magnoliopsida; order Gentianales; family Rubiaceae; genus Rubia; species Rubia tinctorum. The sequence goes on from JAULKM010159556.1 coordinate 1,143, forward strand.
ATGCACCTACCACTAAAATTTAGTGACATGTTAAGATGTCATAAAAATTGTGACACTTCATTACCTGTCATAAAAAATGCGTCAATGCTGGACTCTTTTTTTGTACCGCATTTTTATTAGTATTTCATTAATACTCTTACGATAAGTGTTATTAATTAGAACGATAAAGTCCACCTCAAAGAATCACACAGATTACAAATTCTTGCTTTTTTACGATTAAAAAAGATAATGAAATTTTGTCCATTATTTTTTTAAAGTGCTGGTACGTGGTCTAAAGTAAATTGTAAATGATCAAGGGTTAATCGGAAGATCTTATGGAAGTCTCCGTGGGATCATGCCAATTTTTTAAATCATTTTTGGGGATTCTAAGTTTGAATGAGGATGGCAACGGTCTCTTCCAGGACGATTGGAATCAATTTTGGGACTCCCGGTGTAGTTTTCAAATTTTGCACTTAGGTTCCTCCAACAAAGTGGGAGAAGTTGAAATGCAAAATTGGAGATACACTTATCTGATTCACCAAGTCACGACCACGATGTTTCGATTTGGTCATGCATGGATAGACCGAGGTAGTCGTTCATCAATTTTGTTAGTATTCCATTAATACCCTTACGATAAGCGTTATGAGAACGATAATTTCCACCATATAGAATCACATTAAATTTCATATTCTAGGTTTTTTATGAAATAAAAGATAATATAAATCTTTCCATCAAATATTTTAAAGTGCTAGTACATGGTCTAGAGTAAAATGTATATGATTACTTATAAGTATATAAGGGGTCATTCGGAAGAAGTTGTGGAAGTATATGTGAAATAAGACCAGTTTATTTATTACCCTTGGTTTAGTATAAGTTCAACTATGGATGTCAAAGTTTCTTTTCAGGACGATCGTAATCAGGTTTGGAACAACCAGTGAACTTTTTAAATATTGCAAATAAGTCCCTCCAAGAAACTGGGAGAAGTTGAAATGTGAAACTGGAGATAACATTTTGTTGTTCGCATTTTAAGAACAATGTTGTTCCAATTTGGGCATAAACTAGTCGTCGGAAGGAGCCGCAACATTAACTGGGAGTATTTTACGACACTTTTCAAAAATTAGACAATAACCCTTATGTGCGACGTCGCAAATGTGTCGCATCAAACTAACCCCAAAGATACCTCTTAGTGATATCGTTTGAATTGAATTTTGCAGCGGGAACCAAAATTTTGCAACATCGGCCATCGCATGGGGAAGCCAAAATTTTGCAATGTCGCTCCATTAGGAAGCCGAAGTCTGTTTCTGCGATGTCGCAGGTATGATATACCCTAGTCGACCAACTACCATTGACTGATGTCGGTCACAAAACCTACCGACATTGGTTGGAAACCGAGGTAAAAAACAAACCTTTTACTCCGACTGTATTTACCTCAGTTCTTCCAAGAATGAAAACCGAGGTAAAGATCCGTAGACTCGAGGTAAAAGGTCATGTTTCTTGTAGTGAACAGAGATGTCGAAATGCAAAATTGGAGATACACTTATCTGATTCACTAAGTCACGACCACGATGTTCCGATTTGGTAATGCATGGATAGATCGGGGTAACAGTCCATCATTTTTGTTACTATTCCATTAATACCCTTATGATAAGCATTATGAGAACAATAGTTTCCACCATATAGAATCACATGAAATTTCATATTCTAGGTTTTTTTATAAAATAAAAAGATAATAGAATTTCTTCCATCAAATTTTTAAAGCGCTAGTACATGGTCTAGAGTAAAAAGTAGATGAATACCTATAAGTATACAATGGGTCCTTTGGAAAAAGTTGTGGAAGTATACATGGAATAAAACCAGTTTATTCATTACCCTTGGTTATTATAAGTTCGAATATGGATGTCAAAGTTTCTTTTCGAGACGATTGTAATCGGGTTTGGGACAACAGGTGAACTTTTTAATTTTTGTAAATAGGCCCCTCCAAGAATTTCGGAGAAGTTGAAATGTGAAACTGGAGATAACATTTTGCTATTCACATTTTCATAACAATGTTGTTTCGATTTGGACATAAACGGGTCGTCGGAAGGGGCCGCAATCTTAACAGGGAGAATTTTACGACATTTTTAAAAAATTAGACTGTAGCCCTTATGTGGAACATCGCAAATGTGTTGCATCAAACAAACCCCAAAGAAACCTCTTAACGAAATCGTTTTAATTGAATTTTCCAGCGGGATTCGAAATTTTGACCCAAAAATTTGAACAAAAATCACCCCACCCCAAAAATCTCTTTTTCATGTTAATAATATTCAGCACCAACACCCATTGTCCATCACCAACACACTTCCTCCAAACCTAACTCCACACCATCCTTTCAATTCACACCAATACAACCATTAAATAGCTCAATCAAATTTCTTCTCTCAAACATTAACAAGTATCTGAGGATGGAGTATCCCTGGGTTCAAATTAATTGAGGTAGTTTTACATCCATTCCATGTTCAATTCCCATCTCTATTACCATATACCTTCTATCTATTTATTTTTTATCATTGATCAATGAGTGAATATTTTATGAAGTATGATGATTGTGTTACATGTTGTATAGTGCATATTATTAATGTGTTCCAAGATAATGCAATGTATATAAGGTGTGAGAAAAAAAGGCTTAGATTAAATCTTATTGTGGACAATAATCTCATCTTCGTATGAACACAGGTTGAATGTGAGACGTCGGTCACAAATTATCATCTTATGTGATATGGGACCGAATGTTAACCGAAGTTGCATAGTCTATGAAATGATTGAAATATCTATGAATGTTCGACGTCGCTCCTCTATCAGACTTTGAGACTATGAGCTCTCCTCATGCGGCGTCGCTTATAAACAGATTTGGTACATATTCCATGTTAACATTAATGTTGTCTGCGTATGACTATATTATGTGTACATCATTTTTGGACTTCCTCATTCTAACAAAAAAAATCATGTGTATTGGTTGTAATAGGAAAAAAAGTGTTATCGATGGAGTTTCAGCGTGTAACATAGACAATGGAAGTTCAGCACAATTAATGTTTCAATTTCATATCAACCTCATGTATTTTAATATATTCTAACATTTATTTGTAATATATGTTCTATTTTTGTTCATTCCTTGCATTCTCATTCTTTCCTACATTAATTGAAAGACAATTGATTGATGTATGATGTTTAGCCATTTCACGAGTTATGGAATATTAAATAACATATAACGGTTATCGACGAATGGTTGTTTGTGTAATCAAATATTAAATGTTATAATATTGTACAAGAACCGATGTCTCCACGACTAATCCGCGACGTCACACAAACCAGTGAAGCGACAAAATCTTATCGACGTTGCATAAACCGTCGACTTTTTATTTGCGACGGTCAGCCATTCAAAATGATGTCGTATTTGTTAGCCTTCCACGTCAGATGGCACACGATGAGGGTTCTCTGAAGCATGCAATGCTGCAATACCATCATCTGCAACATCGCCTACATTTATCTGCGACGTCGCTAACATTTATCTGTGACGTCAACATAGACAATGTCGCATCAATTCCAGTCCCATTGGCTTCCTTATTACTATCACCGACGTCGCTCTTTATGCACCCCAATGTCAATTTGAATGATGTTGTAGCTATGGTCTCCTATTGCCATCCTTCTTGTTTAGACCGACGTAAGTCCAAAATCACGGTAAAAAGTACTTTTTACTACAACAGCATTTACCTTGTTTTTTTGGGACTAAGAACCGAGTTAAAAGGTTCTGTAGAACTAAGATAAAAGGTCATGTTTCTGGTAGTAGGTGTATTTTTAAGAAAGAAACATCCACATTAATCTTAATATCCCTTATAGGTTCACCCCAATCTACTAGTTTTGTTTTCCTTTCCTTTTAAAGAAGAAAATGCAGTCTCTTGCAATCCAATATTTTTCCTCATCAAGATCAATTGTAATTGGTTTTGCTGCTAACACTAGGTTTATCTCAACTTTAATGTTATCTACTAGCTTTTGGAGTTCCATCTTATTGAATCATACAGCCAACTATTCCTTATCTTCCAAAGATTCCATAGAGTTATTATAGAGAGTAGCATAACTATTTATTGTGATTGTTGGATAAGCCCTGAAAGATTAAATAAAAATTTTTGTTTCCCACAAATTTGTAAAGCCGGTATCTCTAATTCCCATAATTCCATGGATCTGAGTCTGGATTTTTTTAGTTTCAGAGCATTCAATGAAGAAATGGTGTATTGAATCACATTGAAAACAATTTATGCATTTAGATGCCAGAGAGAACCCCTTAAAGATCAGCACATCATCAAAATAAAGATAGGAATTCGATATTTTCCACATGAAAATAGAGTACTTCCCTGCAATGCTATTGTTCCATATCTTCTTTAATGATTGAATTCTTGGTTTCTTTGGTCTTAGGGCTTGGTAGGCATCTCTTGTTGTGAATTTTTTATCTGGGCTTGTTTTCCATATGATCTTGTCTTCATGAGTTGCTGTCATTTTTGCCTCCTGCAAAAGATTTTTTTCTATGGTAGCTAAGTGAGGCTCCAATTGGGTTAGTAGTGTTTGCTTATTATTAATAAATTCAGATATTGTTAATACAGAAAAATGAAGTGTAAGATTAGAATGTCATTTATAAAAAAATACTCCCTTTCCCAACCAATTTGCAAACCAAAAGCTAATAGTTCCCTTTCCATCTATCACCTGTTAGTTTTGATTGCAATCAACAGTAATCTCCTCAACCCTAGACCAAGTTATTGAGTTATGTGATGTGCTACTTACATCCCAAAGCATGTTAGTTCACAATGTCCTATTAAGTAGAAGTTTCCACCATAATTTTGAGGATAATGATTTGATTACTGTTGTTAAGTCTCTTACCTCTAATCCATTTTCCCGAACTGGAAAGGAACATTTATTTTTCAAACTCTTCAATGCAGTTTTTCCTCCCTCCTTTTCCCCCAGAAAAAAATTAGAAGCCATAGCCTCTATTCTTTCAGTTACTCCCTTTGTTGGTTTAAGGACTGTTAAAGTGTGTACCCTTAGAGAATAAAGGCAGTAATTGATAAGAGTAAATTTTTCAGAGGGTGATAGTCATTGGTTTTTTTCAATTTCCTAGCTCATTTTCTATTTATCTAGAAGTGGTTTGATAATAGGTATTTTAAGTCTTCCTTTAAATATTGGTGTGCCCATATGTACAAATGGGATTGTTCCTTGTTTCATTTTAGCAGTATCTCTGACTTGTTAACTTTAAAATTAGTGAAAATTTTGCTTTTTTGATAGTTTATTTGTTGGCCAGAGGCCATTTCATAAGCTCTTAAGAATTTTTTCGGAGCGAATTTCCAAAATTTTCCAAAGTATATATATATATATATATATATATATATATATATATATATAATTTGAAACATCCACCCTCAATGGATGGGGGAGATATATTGGGCTCTCCTAACCCATAAAATTAACCAAAAATTAGTTAAGATATACATAGAAAATGATCCTGAGTCTATAGCGCTAATTAGAGAAAGATCTATTGATCTATTTGGATATGATTCCTGTAATCAATCTCCACCCCCGTGTTAATAAATCCAGGCCAGATATCCAATAATATCATACTAGAGAAAGTAAACTGCTATTGGGGGAACTACCATTAATATACAAAGGACCTTAAGAGCCTCCAGAAGATAGGCATGCCATGCGTTCCCCAAATTTTTGTAGCAGACTGAGAGCTGAAGCAATGAAAGTGGCTCAGCATGATTTTGAAAATTTGGAAGCTGTAGAAACCAAATCATGAACAACATGTGTAACCATATATGTTGCATCCAAAAATACTAATGGGCTACAACCAAAAGCAGCAAGCAAAAAGTAGCAACAACAACTGCAATATTCAGCAAGCAAAAAGTAACAACAACTGCAATTGTTTATTTATAGATTATTAAATAAACAATATATCTTTCAGTGCAATATCTATTATTTATATTGATTTTTTTTCTCAAAATTAAAATTTATTAGAAACACGTAGATAAACAAAACAAAACCAAAAATACTCCATCTATTTTTTAAATTTAAAGCATCCACCATTGATGGGTGGGAGATATATATTATGCTCTCCAAACCCTTAAAGAAGTACAAAAAGATAAAACACTTAAGGTTATACACAGTAGTTGATCCTGGATCTATTGTGCTAATATGATGAAACTCTAGTGATCTCTTTGGATATGTTTCCTGCAATCAACCTCCACCCCTCGTGTTAATCGATTCAGGCAAGATATCCAATAAGATTATACTAGAGGATATAAAATTCTATGAAGGGCATCACATCGATGTAATTTACAAAAAATGGTTGGTATGGAACATGAACTAATAGTGTATTTAGGTTCCGCATAAGATGTTCCCAAAAAGATAACCAGTAGCAAAAAAGTGAAGAACCTCAGCATTAGCAATAGCAATCAGTAGTATAAATGAGGTCTATCTTGATTCAAAAAAGAGCAGCAGCAGCAAGGCTTGACAGCTCATTGAGATGTTCCTGAAAGATGAGACAGCATTTATCAGCTAGCGTGTGATGTTCAGATCTGAATCCGAGAATATGTGAATCATTAAGAGGAGATTTGTAATTTTTTTTGTATTTCATTATAATGCTATCATGTAGTCCTAATTCTAAGGCTAGGAATATATTTTTTATCCATTAATATGATTTCCTTAAGCTCCTTTTTTCAAATGCCATGAGAGATCCTGGTTATTCTGATTTTGAGTTTCCTTAGCTAAAAAATCAACTGCAAGGTTACCCTACCTCTTAGTGAAATTCAAAGTTGCCTTAGATCTTATTAAAACTTCATTTATTTTATAACACAAAGAGTAGAGCTGTCATGGAGCTTTTATTGGGTTTGTGATGAATTGGATTGCTAAATTACAATCTGATTCAATTTGGGCTGAATAATTACCTAAATTACTGCTTGTTTAAGTCCTAAATGGATAGCAAGAAGTCCTGAGTGTAGGTGAGAGGTGGCTAATTAAGATTTTGAATGTGCATTGATAAAATTCTTATCTCTATCCCTAGTAAATAATCCTAAGCCTGCATAAAGGTCTATTTTCAACCAGAAAGTATCAACATTGATTTTATAATCAGTGGTTGGTTATGCCCATTTTACTAACTCTGGTATTATCCTTCTTTTCTTTTTGAAGAACATGACAGAATCCCTTGATAACCAGAATTTTTCTTTATTCAAATCTGCAGTTAAAGGTTTAGCTGCTAGGGAGTGTTTAACTTCATTTTTAATGTTTAGAATCACAGAACTAGCATTCCAACTATCACCCTCATATAAAAAAAATTCATTTTCCACAGATTCCATAATGTTGTGATAGCAAAGATCCTCACAATTTTATTCTGAGCTTTTGTTGAGCCTTGGAAAGTAAGGCAGAAGGAAATTATATCCCAAATAGAATTTAAAAAATCTGTCCCTAATCCCAATAAGGTTATGCACTGAAGTCCAAACTGAAGTAGTATGATGACAGTCATTAAAAAAGTGCTGGATCGAGTAAGAACTGTCACAATTAATGCATTTAGAAGCAATAGAGAAACTTTTTTGATTAACATATCATCAAATGGTAAAAGTGAATTCATTAGTCTCCACATGAAAATTGATAACATCCCTGGTATTTTTTTGTTCTATACTTGGTTGAGTGAAGCCACTGTTGGTCTTCTATGTCTAAAAGTCCTGTAGGCAGATGCGGTGGTGAAGTTTCCATTGGCTGCTGGTTTCCAGATGAGCCTATCTTCATTGTTGGCTTTTAGCTCAGATTCCTGCAACAAAAGAATATCACTAGTAGCCAAGTGAGGCTCCAAAAAGGTTATGTATGTTTGTTTGTCATTTATAAGCTAAGATATAGTAATATCAGGAGAAGGTAGGTCAATATAAACATGTCATTTATAAAATAAAGCACCATTTCCCAGCCAGTTTAAATTCCAAAAACGGCTATTTCCTAATCCATAGATGAACTGTGAGTTGGCATTACACTCTTGTGTGATTAACTCAATCATGGATCTAGTATAGGAAGTGTGATTTGTGTTACTAAGGGACCACATTAGATAAGACCATAGAGTTTTATTTAATTGAAATTTCCACCATAATTTTGCTGATAATGCTTTGATTGAGGTGGAAAGATGTCTAATTCCCAAACCATTCTCTTCTACAGGGATACAACACTTTTTCAAAGATCTCCAATGAATCTTGTGATTACCCTCATCATTGTCTCCCCAGAAGAAGTTTGTAACTAAGGATTCTATCCTTTTAATGACATGCCTTGTGGGATTAAGAACTGTGAAAATGAGTGTACCTAGTGAGTAACGGCTATAGTTAATTAGTGTAAATTTACCTGCAGGTGATAACCAAAGATTTTTCCAATTTGTGAGTTTATTCTCAATTCTATCAAGTAGGGGGCTAAAATATTCATTTTGTATTCTTCCTTTAAAGATTGGAGTTCCTAAATATGTCATTGGAGTTGTCCCTTGATTCATCCCTAAGATTCTTTTAATCTGAAGTATATTAGAGTTAGTTATTCTATTTTTGATGAAAAATTCACTTTTCTGGTAGTTAATGTGTTGTCCTGATGAAAGCTCATAGGCCTTGAGGAATTTTTTTCCAGATTTTGAAGGTTTTTACCATCTACAGTTGTGAACAAAGTTGTGTCATCGGCATACATTATGTGTGTTGGGTGAGTAATTCCATTTGGGATATGGCAAGGTATTATTAGGCCTAGGTTTAGTACATGTTTTAGGGTTCTAGAGAAAGACTCAGTTAGTATGTTGTATAAGAAAGGTGATAGGGGGTCGCCTTGTTTGATCACTCTTGTTGATCTAAAGAAACCTACTGGACAGTCTTTTATTAAAATAGAGAACCATGTTGCACTTATATTTGACACAATTAGATTGACAAAGATACCACTAAAGCCAAATTTGAGAAGTATTGAATTAAGAAAAACCCAAGAAACCTTGTCAACGGCTTTTTGCATATCTAACTTGATAATGATATTGGGACTTTGTTATTCCTATTGAGAAACTTGAATAATTCCTGCATATATATTATATTATCAGAGATGTCTCTACCTTGCATGAATAAAGATTGCTCTTGTGATATTATTTTGTCCATTTTGGATTTCAGTTTTTCCATCAATATTTTAGAGAAAATTTTATTTGTAAAATTGGAGAGACTAATTGACTTATATTCTGATAAATTAGATGGAATTTTCTTTTTAGGGATTAATGTTATTCAGGTTGAGGCTATGCTCTTGGGGATTCTAGTGCCATTAAGGATTTGGTTGCAAGCTTTTAGTAGGTCATTTTTTTATTATATTCCAGTTGTAAGTAAAGAAGACACCATTAAAACCATCAGGACCAGGAGTACTATTTTTTCCTAAACCAAAAAATAGCATTTTTAACTCTTCCTCAGTTATATGTTTAATTAAGTCCAGGTTATCTTGCTCATCAACAAGGGTGGGAATGTTTTTAAGAAAGAAATTTGCATATTCTCCAGTGGTGTCATTATTAGATTTTGTTAGCAAGTTTTGAAAAAAAAAAATTACCCCCTAAGCTTGAATAGCTTGAGGATCAGAGATCCAATTCCCCTCTTGTGTTTCAATTTTTATGTTAAGGTTATTTATTCTTTCTGTGCAGGTTTTGTGAAAATAAGTAGTATTAAAGTCCCCTTCTTGAAGCCATTTAATCTTAGACTTTTGTTTCCAGTATAAATTATGTTCTTTGGTTGCTCTAGTTAGAATTGTTGTTTGTTTTTTAAAGTAGGGAAAATCTGATTAACTTATTCTGCTAAGCTCACCTTTTCTTATGCTTCTTTTAGGTTCTTAAAGATATCACCAAAGTGAGGTTTATTCCATTCCTTAATTGTTAGTTTAAGTCTTTTAAGTTTTGTATTAATATTGATAATGGAGAACCAATAGCTGGCATATTCCAATCATTATTAATTACATCCATAAAGTCTGGTCTATTTGTCCGCATTCGCTGGAATCTAAAAGGTTTGGGGTGGGAAATCTGGTTATTAAGGATTGTTAGAAGCATTGGAGAGTAGTCAGAACCTGCCTTATTTAAAATCTGTATAGAAGAGTTAGGGTATATTTTTTAACCAATCTTTATTTTCTAATCCTCTGTCAAGTTTCTTAAAAAGTGGATCTCTAATTATGTTATTTGACCATGTGAATTGGGAGCCTACAGTTTGTATCTCTAAAAGATTGAGGTCATTAATGAAAATCCTGAAGTTTGATATGCTTCCTTGTGGGGGGATTTTTCTACCTTTATATTTTGTTAGATCTTTAATTGCATTAAAATCTCCTATGTAAATGGTTGGTGCAGCCTGTAGATTATTTATATCAGACCACAAGAGCTTTCTAAGATCCCTAGTTTGTTGAGCATAAATGATGGTTGCAGTCTAGGTTTCATTTGTGATGTTATCAGTGATGGTACATCCTAAAAATTGTTGTTTGTGAGTTATATTAGAGATGTGAAGTTTATGATTCCACATTAACCATATTTTAATTTTGTTACATGCATTACAGTTCTTGTACCCTAAGGCCATACTAAGGTTTTTTTATGTCTGAATTTGGGTGCATTGGTTCAATCAACCCTAGGTGTGGCAGTGCCATACCCCCTTTATATTCCAGATCAGAACATTAGCTATATTTTTGTGTTAAATCATTTGAATGTTTGCTTGTAAGACATGACCTAAGGATCATATTAATACCTGTAAAGTAGTTTTTTCTGTCTGTTTTTTACTCATTTATCTTTTCCACAGTCAAACCTTCTGTAATAGCATCATGATAGAGTATATCATCTTCATTTCCATCATCATTAGAGTAAGATTCATCATTATATTTTGAATCGGTATGCACATTTTTTATAGGAGAAAGTTTAAAAGGAACCCGTGTTTTCTCAGGAAATGTGGAACCTGTTTTCTGAGATTGTGATAATTTTGAAGCTGATTGACTTGATGGCTTGCTTGATCCTATTTCCTCTCTAGCATCAATCTGTAAAAATTTGTATATGTTTCCCTGTGAATTAGAAAGTGAGTTAGCTGGGAATAAATTGTTAGGAGTAGAGATAAATTGACTAGAGTTTGAATGATAGTTGTAGATCATAAGCTCTAGTAAATTTGAGGTTGGACTTTGTTGCCATCAATTGCAGCATCATTTTCTCCTCATATTTGAAATTCTCTTTGGATAGATCTTTTAGCTAGGAGTCATGTACTACTTAATATGTCTCAGAGAAAACCTCAGCTTGAAAGCTCCGACTTTGAGTGATTGGATGTTCCATCTAAAGCAGATTCTGAGTCAGGACAGATTCATGGTTGATTTCTCTAGCCACATCAGCTTCTTTTTGTTTCTGAGCTACTGATAGTCCTGAGGTATGAGCTGCTAATCTGTTGTTTGTCCTTACCCTTCTCCATTCCATTCCAGGGAGAGTAACACTCTTATTCTGCCTCAAAACTTTTTCTTTGATAATGATTTTGTTAGTATTCTTCCTGCACTGTCCATCATTATGGCCTATCAAACAACATTGAGTACAGTACTGCGGCTTCCATTCGTATTCTACCTTGCACCACCTACTATCCAAATCAGAACCAAGCCTTATCCTATGTGGATGATTCTGAGATTAATCCATTTGAACATAGAAACAGATTACAGAAGGTCGTGTGAATTCCTGAGTTGGTTTATCTTCCATCATTAGCCGGCCAAACTGTTCCATTAGTATTCTTGTGGCTTCCTTAGTAAAGTAGAAATCAGGAGGATTAAAAATCCAAATCCAAACAGGAGCAAAATGGGCATCTCTATCAGGGAAAAATTAGTGGTCCATTTACGGAATCTGACTAGTGAATCCTTGATCCTAAGTTTTCCTCTCATCCAACAGAAATTGAAATCCTCCTCAATAGCAAACCTAATGAGAATATGTCTACTATCCAGAAAACCTACCCTCACTTCACCCTTGAACCCAGATTATAGAAAGAGTGGTGAATGCATCCATACCCCGTCTGCCAATTCCAAACTTTCCAATTAGACACAATTTCAGCGACTCCGATAGACATCTTGGTCTGAGAAGAGCTCTATTTTCCCACCCTCATAGGAAGTTTTGGAAATTAGTATTGAGCGGGGAGATTGAGTAAGAGGTCTGGATTGAAGGATTGATGCACAAGTAGGTGGCAGGCAACCTCCGTGTGGAGGAACCGCCATTAGAGTCTGAGAGTAGGTGTTATTCCGATGAGAAAATTACCGTTGTGGAAGATAACGGCTAAAAATATGACGGTTTTGGTTAGTTACAGTTGCCAGAATTTTAGAGAGCGGCGGGAGAGAGTTTTAGAGAGAGAGAGTTTTCAAAATTTAACTTCTTCATCTATTATTTTACATGTTTAACATAGTAATTTTAACTTTTTTTTTCTAGGAAAATTAAATTACGTGGAGAGAATTGAATACACAGAGAAAAAAAAGAATAAAAATGATTCACTTATTGTCATGAAATGGAATTTGATAATATCAAAAAGATAAATCAAAATGGAAAATATATCAAATTTAAAAATAAGTATTGTAAAGAAATAAGTATTATGAAAGAATGCGCATCCTCTTAAATAGGGTAGTATAATTAATCATCAATTGAAAGCATTGAATTATTTAAAAAGTATTAAAAATCTTGTGGGAAGAAGCTTGCATTGAAAATTGGGGATTAACTTTTTAAAAATTACATTTTGAATTAATTTTTAAAGTTGACGTGGAAAATTGTGTGAGTGACACGTAGCAAAAATCATGAGTGAACGACATGTGGCCAAAAATGGTCTCCTTTAATATATACTATAAATGTATTTATACTATATTTATAACCATCAACAATTAATTCGAAGATTCTAGACAACTCTATCACCAAGTATAAATGAAGATAAATAGCCTGAAACTTTCACATAATGAAAAAAAATCTCAAATTCCTGCTATTCTTCTACTACCCATTTTGGCTCCTATTAGTTTTAAAAATTAGACATTAGAAAAGCAAATTCATGTTGGTTGCATCGTTGCTATTGCTCTTCTTCTGGTTTCTGGTATGTATCTTTCTCTTCCTCTTTCTGATATGTATCTTCCATTTTGACCGTATTTAATTAACATCTTTTCTTCTAATTATTAATATATATATATATATATGCAGATGATGGATTCGGACTTCATTGTTAATTTTATTAATTATTATTTACTATCACCATAAAATACAATTGTTTAGTGAAACTTTCATATAAAAAGCTAATGTTTCTTTTTGATAAATGTATTCCATTTTCGAAAACTGAACGAGATGATGAAAAACAGATATGTGCTTTGAACAACATCCAAAACCAAAACAACAAATACACGAATTGAGTAGTCTTTTGTTATACACCTTATATTTTATATTAAGGTCATATTTTATTTAAATGGAAATTTTTATATGAAACAAAAAAGAGTTTAATTTTGGATACAAAAAGTATTTTTTTAGTAAAATAACTGATTCATTTCTTTGTGCACACATAGTTCTTTTGAGTTCTTAGAAAGTTTGGGATGACCGTTTCAACCCCTTTTATATATAGTGAAAAGATATAAATATTTGAATTTTATTATTTGTGTGAATGTTATTCAATAAAAGAAGATATAAGCTTGGTTGCTTTGAGCTAAAATAAACAAATGATGAAATTTATATTCATTAATGTCTTGGTTTGTGACCGTAAATACTTACCATACTAATGACAAATATTTGGTTAATTTTTATTTCTTTATTTAATGTATGCAGTTGTTACAATGGTTCTTTCAGCTGAAGCGATGACAGAGTGTGAAGGCTATATCGGTGACATACAATGTACTAGTAAAAGGGATATCTCCCAACCATGTGTCGATAATTGCACTGCTCTATATGGGTCAAGCACCGCAGCTTCTTGTAAAATAAGTGGTGGTGTTTTGTATAGTTTTTGCAAATGCAGTAACATACACTGTTTTTGCAATTAGAGAGGGGAGAAATTTTAGTTAATTATAATTAGTATTTCTTTTAAAAAAGAGTCGTAGAGCAAAAAAAACCTCTCTCTAAATTGCCCCACCCCCACCCTTTTATTTTCAGTTCCGTTTTTCTATTCTTAGTTGGTAGATCAAGGTGGAGGGTCATGAACCACTCATTCCATCACTGTCATCCAATATTCCGACGACACCCCCAGCCTCCGCGTACAAACCGAACCGGCCATGGAGTTTGGCTTCCCCTGGACTAGAGGCAGAAGTCGGTTGGCGACGAGCTGACGAAGATCAAAAAGACCAACGGAAAGCTTGACTCCAGCGATGAAGAGAAAAACTTTTCAATTTGGAACATACAAAAAGCAGTTTTGAGCCTGGGGGTATTGATGTCTTTTTTATGTTTGATCAACAGCTAACTTCATTGAGTCAATGCCGAAATTGAGCAAATTGAGTATAGCTACACAATTCTACAAAACTTAGAGTTAGTTTCACACATTCAGATTTTACAACGTCGTATCTGCATTTTCAAAATTTAATAGATTATTTATGCACTTTCGCCTATGGTCAAAAATGTTGAATGCCGTAAAAAAGTAACAAGCGATTTAGAGTAGGACAGAGTGAGTATGAGAGTATTACCTTGGGATACAACGAGTATTATATCTGAGGGACATCATATACGAATTGATTGATCTTTATTAATGTATAATGTATTTCTTAAATTGTTATGTTTGAATTTGTATTTTAGTTGTTGAATTTTTTATTTTGAAAGTTTGATTTTGATGATTTAGAAATTAAATTACTGATTTAAAACTAAATCACATATGTTTATAATTTGTTTAAATTTTTTCCCAAAAAAGTTAATTTAACTGGTTTCATTTCGGTTTCAAACCAAAACCAAAACCAAAATTTTCACATAATACAACTTTCTCAGCTAGTCAGGTTGGTTTAAATTTTAGATTTTTCATGGATCAATCAAATTAATTCAAATGGAATTAATTGAAAATCATATAAATCGACTCGATACTCACCCGGTCACCCCTTTATATAATTCTCAATAATTTAGCATTTTATTACGCAAGATAAAAGATCAAATTTGAGTGTTCTAATGTTCAGTTAAATAAAGATTCAACATTTTTTGGATTTTAAAAGTAAAACACATTTTTTTGAGATACAGTATGTTAGTTGAAGACAATCGAGTATCATATGCCCATCGCCATCGCCATCGCCATCGCCATCGCCATCGCCGGAACGCCACCACGGCAGTCGCTGACGCTGGAGAATCGCCATCGCCTCTGCCTAGCTATGCTGACCTCCATTGCCAAAACTACGCCGGAAGTTGCTGAGTTGCTAGGCAGTTAATATGCTTACAAGTGAG
>JAULKM010159567.1:0-32949 GCA_032355605.1 Rubia tinctorum
CAAAAAATACATCGGTCCACAAACCATGGGGTGGAAAGAAGTAAGCACAATTAATCACCCAAGGTATTTCAGGCCACTATGAAACATTCACCCTGTATGCAAAAAACTAACATAATAATTGAAAGATTAAATACGTAGTAGCTACCAAATGGCGAACTACTTCACGAAGATGTTCACTACTAATTTGATAACTTCACGATCGTAATTACCAACGTATAAGCATAAAGTGGCATCATTGAGCAAAATTAGTGTGGCAATTACATGCATACCTAC
This sequence comes from Rubia tinctorum, assembly GCA_032355605.1. Taxonomy (NCBI): domain Eukaryota; kingdom Viridiplantae; phylum Streptophyta; class Magnoliopsida; order Gentianales; family Rubiaceae; genus Rubia; species Rubia tinctorum. Next base: position 274 of record JAULKM010159567.1, read on the forward strand.
TGGAATGAAAGTGAAATCTGCAATTCTTTTCTAGATGTCCCTGACTGTTTTATCATGTCCTCTTTGAAGGAACATTCCAGAGCTTGTGCGAACTCTGTACACATGAGAAAATCTCAAAAAGACTCTACATATAAACTGACGAAAAGAATTCAGAATCTTAACCTGCTATCTTTACTTTTGCCAGTATCACTATCAACCACATCCGACTTTACCATTTTAGGCTTTGCAAACACAATCAAGTACTCACATTCTTCATCAGACTACTTGTGTAAATAACAGAGAAGAAGCTCCAATTAGATGCAATTCGCAAGTAATGAAACTAAAAAACAGACACAGAAAGATCTATGTCCAACACAACAAAAAAAACATAATAATATGCACCTCTTAGAAACAGAATCACTTTTTCTTCTTCTTCCATCTATCAAATAAATATAGAGAAATGCACAGATGATGCAGACAGAACAAATCAAGGGAAAAAATACCAAAAAATTGTGGTAGACAAAAGCTGGGGGCTCCCAGGATCAAGTGCTTCGATAAGATTGGAAATAGAGATTAGCAGATAAAGAGACATTCTTGCATATGCTCCAACGTAAACAAGAAAATCAAAACATAGCTGTTGTTTTCCCTAGAACTCTTAACTTCAGGTTTTCTCAAAATTTGGCGCAAACTTCGTTTTTTTAAACGCACAGACTTTGTTAAGTTGTGGCGCAAATCGTCGAACACCTTTTGAGTTGACATTAAAATTTTAAAGGACCAAGCAAGGAGAAGGACAAGCACATACTTCTTAGAACCTGTTTGCTTGGACTAAAAGAACAGGGCCAATCAATAATTAAAAAGTAAGTACAACAACGATAACAATAACAATGCTTCTGATATGTATTTACATACCATTTCCAATCAAAATATTGTGAACTTTTGGGTTTAGTTTGGTAGGAATTCAGCACAATTACAAACCAAGCCAACAATATGAGTTTCCATGAAATAAAACTACCTCACAGCCATCTCCAAATCATTTATTCGAAGAATACAATCTGATGCAAGTTGCTGCGCAGAAGGTTTACATTTTCCAACAGAGTGTTAAAATTGCAGAAATTGGAGGTAATCAGTTTTGTATAACGACAAGAAGGTAAGGAAATGCTACTTTCTAATTTAAGGAAGCTTCATTTTCCCTACTTATGAACTGCAAATTGTAATGGTACTAATTACACGGGATTAACAGGTTAATCTACAAAATTATCATTTTCTTCTCATTCGGATCAAAGCTGAACAGGTATGCAAATGCAAGATGGAAGCATTACCTGGTGGAAATAAAGGACTTGAAAACCACATGCCACCGCCTAAGCTCCACCGCCACGCCACCTCTCCGCAGCCTCACACTCCGTCTGCCGGCTCCAGCCCCTGCTTCAAGCCACCCTCCTCCCACCTTCAGCTTCCCTCAATCCTCACTTCACACGCCACCCCTAAGATTTCCGCCTAAGCTCCACCGCCACGCCACCTCTCCATCGCTCGATCCCACCGCTGAAGAAGCAAAGCTGCTGTCGCATCGCAGCCGCTGGAGAAGCTCTTCGGTCGGAGAAGGGAAAACAGAGAATTTAAAAGTGGTAGAGATACACCACTGAAAGAAGGAACGGAACAAAAACTGATGAAGGCAGCAATACAGACAGATGGCATTCCAACAAAAGTTCATATTGCATTTTCATTCTATGTAAGAAAGAAGAAGGAACCTACAAGTTTATAATCAATTCCCACCACATTAAGAGCATACCTGTGATTTGAGGCCTCACCATATATTGGCATCGGATATAAGAAGGGACAAGTACGCGTGTAATTACGATGGTAGGTGTTAGAGGCATCTTTTCATGCCTTAAAAACAGACATACAAACAAAAAAGAGCATCTCAATTATTTCTCCATTCACTAATCAAAACCAGCTATTAGTCTTCCCACAATCCTAAAAGAGCAGAAGTACTCCCCTGTAGCATATACTAACATGGAGATGGAGTAAGCTTGTTTGCTTCTCAATAGCTCTTGTATGGATAGCCTGAGTAAGAACCAAGCTGCTTTTGAACTATCACTATGAAAGAAAAGCTCTGCTTAGAAACATAAAGCATCCTAGACATATGGGCTGAAGCATGACAAAGATTAAAGCTCTGCAGATGCACACCCAGAACTGTTGCTTAAGATAAAGTTTCTGTCAAGAACACATCATCCATTTAGTTTAACTTGTGACATATAATCAAACACCTTGTGTGCTAATACTAAAACTGGAAAACCCTTCCGAAAAATACAAAAAAATGCATACATAATTTCGAGTTCAACATCGCAAATTCGTTAAAAAGGGAGAAAATACCTTGCAGAGATGCTCCCTTATACCATGAGCACAGACCCAAAGCTGTAAACTATGAAGACACACACTGCAGTTTGAATTCAACAAATGAAATCAGTAAAGCGAAGAAAAAAACAATTCAACATCGATTTAGCTGAGCCTTGCTTGATGTCGATGTTATGCTAAATGAAGGGTAGTGAAAAATGGAGAAGAAGAGTGAGTAATTTGAGATCTGTAGAATTCTTCAGAAAGATAAAAGGAAGATAGAAGTGGAATCCCAAGAAATGAAACGGGAATCAAAAGCAGAAAGGAAACGGAAGGTACGGCCAAAAAATGGAAATAAAAGCGGAAAGGAAATGGAGGATAAAACGCAGCGTTTTTAGCGAAGGATTCTACAAGCGAAAAATTACTGAAGATTTGGGATTCTCTCTTTTATTAGTTAGCAGATTGAGAATGATTGTAGCAGGTACTTGGACAAAGTTGCTGAAATCCAAAGACCAAACTTCTTCTGTCATTAAAACATTCTTGAAGATGATAAAAACACAATACATACTATTGTCAAAATCATTAGAACTGAATGGATCTGAATTCTTAAACACTACCACAACCTCTTTACTATCAGATCTTGGTATAATTCACCAAAGATCATGTCCCTATACTCCCCAACAGAATTTGACTGTGGAATTTGACTGTGGAAAGATCATAAAAAAGATTACCTTCAGTCACCCCATATCAGATTTTACATGGTAAAGTTCCCGATATAACCTCTTTTTAACCTTTTGGATGCCTTTTTTTGCTACTATCACTATCACTATCACTACCACAAACACCTCCCTCTAGCACCGGTTTTTCGGCACTGGTTTTTAAAAATTGGTGCCCCAACTGAAATTAACATCAATTTTTGAAATTAACACCGTTTTTTTTAAAAATCGGTGTTAAATTAAAACCCATTTTTTGGAAATCGATATTAAATTCAAAACATCGGTTTTCAAAAAATTGGTGCCAAAATCGGTGTTAAATTTTTTAAAAAGTCAATCTTCCTGGCAAAAATGTTTTTTAAATTATCAATTTTTTTAAAAAATTCGCCAGAAATTTATATATATATTTTTAAAAAAATTAACACTAATTTTCAAAACTTCGGTGTTAATTTCAAAAAATTGGTGTTAATTGAACACCAGTTTTCAAAACACCGGTGTTAAAAAAAATTAAAATTCAATCTTCCCGTGAAAAGTTTTAAAATTTTGGCCAGAAAAATTCATGGACTGGGCGCAGCCGTAAGCTAATTTTTTTATTAAAAAAATCAACATCGATTTTTAAAAAACTGTGTAAAAAAGTTTAAAAATTCAATTTTCTTGCAAAAGTTTCAAAAAAAATCACCAACTATTTTAAAAATCTTGCCAAAAATTTCATGTGTTAGGCGCAGCTGCTCTAAACAAAGTTATATTTTTTCTTGACTTTCGAAATTGTTCACTTCTTTTGTTGACTTTAACTAATACCTAAGTTAATTAAATTAACCAACGATCAACCTTTATTGACCTAATATATATAAATAAGAATTAAATTGTTTGACATAAACTAATTAACGTTTAACACTTAATTGATTTAGTATATATACATACAAATAAAAAAAGTTTGAATTTAACTAATCAACAGTTAACCCTCATTTGACTTTCTACACGTAAACACTAATAACTAAGGTTATTTTAACATATCAACGGTCGCCCCTTACTTGACTTAGTATGTATAAATAAGAATATAAATGTTTCACTTTAACTAATCAACGGTCAACCTTACTTGACTTTGTATGTATAAACATTAATAACTATGTTACACTACCACATAAACCCCTCTCTAGAACTGATTTTTTAAGCTAATAAACGTCCAACCCTTACTTGACTTATTATATACATAAATACGAATAAAAAGGTTTGACTTTAACTAACCCTTACTTGATTTTTTATATATAAACATTGATAACTAAGTTGATTTAAACTAAGCAACGGTTAACCTTACTTGAATTTCTATATATAAACACTAAATATATGAACCCTTGACTTAGGAAAGAATAACAAAAATCATGTATTTTTTAGCAATAGATAATAAGGTAACACAATTTTGGGCCACAATTTAATTTTTCAAGACTGTGTAGAAGTAATCAATGTTGACTTTTGAGGCCCTTTCGTTCACCCATACATGCCCAAATTGCAAATTCGCAATCGTATTTGGTGTTGCCAATTTCGTGATTCGACAACTCCAACTTTCTTGGTAAGACCTAAATACAAACAATTAAAAACTTTACTCGTAACTCCAACTTGAAATCTGATCAAAAGTGATGCTATCCTATACACCCCCGTTGTATTTTCCAAGTCTGTGACATAGTATTTATCAATAATCATGCACAAGAACATTTTTGTAAATCTTTTCCAATTTCCCTTTCTTACTTCCAAGTAACTAACTCTAAGTTACTTTATAACATGTACTAGCGCTTTTCAAATTTTCATTAGAAAATTCATCTATTTAATATTTATATTTTTAGGTAAAAATAACAAAAATAATTTATTTTGAAGAAATGGATTTTAGGTAACACAATTTTGGGCTATAGTATAATTTTCTAAAACTGTGTAGAAGCAATCAATGTTGACTTTCGAGACCCTTTCGTTCACCCATACATGCCCAAATTACAAAGTCGCAATCATATATTATTGAATTTCATTTTGGTATTCGACAACTCCAACTTTCTTGGAGGGACCTAAGTGCAAAAAGTAAAAAACTTTACTCGTAACTCCAAATTGAAAATCGTTCGAACGTGATGCTACCCTATACACCCTCATTGTACTTTTCAAGCCCATAAGGGAATATTTATTGACAATGCGGCGAAAGAACATATTCTTAATCCTTTTCAATTTCTCTTTCTTACTTCAAAGTAATCAACTCTAAGTTACTCTAAAACACGTACTAGCGCTTTCCAACATTTTACCCAAAAATTAATTTATTTTTTATTTCTATATTCATGAAAGAATAACAAGAATCATGTATTTTGGAGAGAATGGTAATGTCGTAATAAAATTTTGGGCCATAGCGTAATTTTCCATAGGTTATGGAAAGACCGAGGTTTAAACTGCAAATTAGATGAAATCAAGATAAAAAATTTGATGGTCAAACCTTACTTGACTTTCAATATATAAACACTAATAACTAGGTTGATTTTAACTAATCAATATTCAACACTTACATGACTTAGCATATATCAGTACGAGTAAAAAAGTTTGACTTCAACTACTCAACGAGTACTACTACTTGACTTTCTAATATATAAACAATAATAACGAAGTTCACTTTAAGTAATCAATGATCAACCTTTACCTGTTTTATATAGAAATACAATTAACTAAGTTGGGTTCCATACTTAGAGTTTTCTCACCCTCTCAAAAAAATGACATAACTCGAACTTGAATACTATACTCCCTCTTTCCCAGCCAAACTTGCACATAATCTTTTTCACGGTCTCTAATAAACATGTTTGACTATAAATATGTGTAGCTACATACATTAATGACACATAAAAAATTGATATTTAGAAACTACATGTTACGACGAATCTAACCATATCTCATACAATAAAACTATTGTTCATATATGTATTCAAATATGTGGTCAAAGTTCGACAACTTTGATTGGAAAAAAATATTTTGTACAGATTTGGCTGGGACGGAGGGAGTATGAAATCCAGGACTAATAGAGATATAGTTGATTTAGAATCAGGATAAGAAAGGAATACCCTTTCAGATTGGTTTTTTTATATATCCTGTTATGCCGTGTATACCCTTTGTATTCACTATATATAAGAATACACACAATCACAATAATTTGTTGGGTTTTACATTCTATCATAGTATCAGTCGGGTCTCTCTAAAACTCCTGGCTTTTATCTCTCTTCCCGGAATTAACAAAATAAATTTCGTCCATTTTTTGATTGGTCGCCGCCCACCGCTGCCGCTGTCTTTCTCCGTCGTCCGTTTCCAGGTGTCCTGGTGTCTTTCGACCGGTTCTCAGTCATCTTCTCTATTTCTCGGTGTCTTTCGCTCGGGCGCTGCTATTGTTCCTCTTCCAGACGATCTCATTGTCCCGACATCCTTAATCTCGCAAGTGTTCTCTACTGTCTAAGTCTTTGCCTGCTCACGATGCCGCCTGCTCACGTCGTCGCTTACTCCATTTAAACTCCACACCACCGTTGGTACCAGCGACCTCTGGTCTGCTTCCATCCACCGCCACATTTAGCTCCTTCAAGTTCAAGATTTTGCGCCTGGTATTTGGCTTCCTCGTCGTCAATATCATCAGTTTTTTTTATCTTCTTCGACATATTTCGATTCTTCATCCTAACATTTCTGCCAAATTCACGCGCTATGTAGCTTCTTCCAGAAGTGCGTGGAGCCACACGCGCATGACAAAAATGTGTGCTTACTCCCTACCACGTGTGTTGTCACATGCAAGTAGCACAAAAGTGTGCTTCCTTCTTCCTACACGTGTTGTCATGCGCCAGTCCAGGTCTTCATTCAGATTGTGTCTGTATTGCGGCATTTTGGCAGTTTTACATAAAATAAAATAAATAAATAAATAAATAAATAAATTGGTTTCTCTTGTATTATGACTCATTTTGATTAACCACAGTGTCAATGGTGTTACGATATGGGTCATGTTGCTTCTTCTTCCCCTAAATTACACAATGAATGGTATCAGTTGCAGTGTATATAGTGCAAGAAATTTGGTCATGTTGCCTCTATTTGTTCTCTTTTGGTCTCGCGAGCCTCATCTCTTACATCTCAAGCACAAAATCCTTCGTATACTCACTGGATAGCCGATCCGGTGCAACCAACCACATGATTTCTTCTCAGTCCGCTCTTGATCGCGTGACACTCTATTATGGTAACAAGCGTGTTATTTTTGGTAATGGTTCTACTCTTCCCATTATGCATGTTGGTAACTCTCGGGTCTCTGATTCCCTATCATTGTCAGATCTTTTGGTTGTTCCACATATTATTAAAAATTTGTTGTCTATTAGCAAGTTGACTTGGGATATGAATGATGTTAGTTGCCTTAATGATTATTATTTCACTATTTCGAATAAGTTTAGTAGAGATGTTATTGGCAAAGGCCATTACGATGGTAGCTTATATGTTTTGGATTTTGTTGGTGTTGATTTATCTACTTTTGTTGCATCGAGTGCTTCTAAAGCATCTTTTGAAATTTGGCATAGAAAATTTGGTCATGTGCCTCACAACATCATTTCGTCTTTGAGCAAGTATGGATGTTTTTCAGTTACTAGTTTGCAGCCTAAGCCTTATTTATGTTCCCCTTGGGAGATGACTAAAAGCTAGCGTCTTTCTTTTAGTGATAATTTAAAACGTGCACCACGCATACTTGATTTAATTCATTGTGATCTTTGGGGACTCTCTCATGTTGTCTCTCAGGCCGGGTACCTTTATTATGTCATTTTTATTGATGATTTTTCTCGGTTTACTTGATATATCCTCTATGATGAAAGTCTGATTTTGTGGAGGCTTATATGCAATTTGAAGAACTTGTTCAGAATCAGTTTTCTACCACCATTAAAGTTTTTTCAGAGTGATGGTGGAACCGAGTTTGTGAATCATCACATGCGAACCCATTTTGTGTCTAAAGGCATTCATCATCAGCTTTCATGTCCTTACACTCCGGAGCAAAATGGTCGGGCAGAGAAGAAGCATCGTCATATTACAGGGAAAGTTTTGTCGATGATCTTTCATTCTAACCTTTATCATTCATTCTTGTGTGATTCATTTTCGACAATAATCTACATCATCAACAGACTGCCTACTCCAGTTTTATCTGGTCAGTCTTCACTCTCTGTTATTTTTGGTACTGTGCCTGACTATTCAAATTTCCATCCATTTGGTTGTTGAGTTTTTTCCATTTTGAGGCCCTATGCTGCACATAAATTAGCCCCTTGGAGTATGTCTTGTATATTTTTTTTGGTTATAGTTCAACATACAAGGATTATCGATGTCTTCATCCTCTTACGAAGAAGGAGTACATCATTCGCCACGATCGGTTTTATGAGTTATTTTTTCCGGCTACCCGTACTAGTTCTGTTATAGATTTATCATTATTGGATGTTTCTACCTTTTTGGAGCATTCGTTAGTTCCTTCGGAGGTGTTTGAGCCATCTTCTTCAGCCTAATCACCTATTATTTTGAAAAATTATAATTTTCATCCTGTACTGGAAGCTCAGGGTTCTTCAGAAAATTGTGTTTATTTGCCACAAGGTGACCAGCAGCATGACCGACAGCAGTCAGCGCCGCCAGCTCAAACGACAATGTTTCCGTCATAACAGATTCACGAGCCAGCCACCCTGGTCGTACATGCATGTTATGCATCACCAACCCAAACGCCTGCAGCCTCACCGACTGATCTGGAAAACCTTACTTCACCAGCGCCTCCATCTCCGCTTTCTGCATGGCCTTCTCCAATGTTGCGTTCCATGCCGCTTCAGGATTTGCACCATCTCCGACCGCGGGTCCCTCTGCTCGACATCCAATGGCTACTCATTCGCCCACTGGTTCAGTACGATACTAGGGATTTTTAGATTGTGATATTTTGGGTTTATTGAGTGCTTTATTTGGTAATATCGAGCCTCATAGTCATTGCTTGGCTATAAAGGATCCTGAATGGGTTGCTAATATGTACTTAGAGATGGATGTTCTTCGCACTCAACAGACGTGGAAGTTGGTTCTGCATCCTCCACATATTAATGTTGTTGGATCAAAATGGGTGTACCATTTAAAATATAAGGCTGATGGCTCTCTTGACCAAAATAAATTCGGGTTAGTTGCTCAAGGTTTTTCTCAATTACCTGATTTTGATTATGATCATACATTTAGTCCGGTGGTGAAAGCATTTACTATTTGTACTGTTTTATCTGTTGTTGTCCCTCAAAATTGGCCTTTATGACAGCTTGATGTTAAGAATGCATTTTTTAAATGGCGTTCTTGATCCCCCAATTTATATGGAGTAGCCTTTTGGTCAAGGAAATTTATGGTTTGAAGCAAGCTCCGTGTGCTTGATGCTCCCTAATTATGTATGTTATTTACGCAAGGAAATTTATGGTTTGAAGCAAGCTCCGCGTGCTTGTTTCAGTGCTTTAGTTTCTTTTTAGTTGGCCTGGGTTTTGTATGCAGTTCTGCCGATACATTATTATTTGTGTTTTCACAGGAAACCTTTTTACTTTGTTTGTTGGTTATGTTGACGACATTATTCTTACTGGGAATGATGGTTATCTCATTCAGAAATTTATTGATCGGGTTAATCAGGAATTCAAGATTACCGACCTTGGCACTTTACAGTATTTTTTCGGTTTGGAGGTTTTTCATACATCTGATGGCTTATTCCTTGGTTTTTGTACATTCTGTACATCTGGAATGTAGGATTCGATACCTGTTGCTATACCATATGTTGCATTTTTGCACCTTTCAAGCTCTTTTCGTAAGCCACTCGGAAATCCCACACTTTATCGCTCTTTGGTTGGTGCACTACAGTATTTGTTGATTACACGTCCCGACTTATCTTATGTTGTGAACACAGTCAGTCAGTATATGCAGGCTCGTACTGATAACCATTACCAGGCTGTTACTCGAATTTTGTGCTATGTACGTGATACTCTCCACTATGGTCTTTAGTTTCGCGCAAATTCGTCTGCTTTACCAGCTTTGGGTTATTCTCATGCTGATTGGGATCGTTGTATTGGGACTCTTAGGTCTACATATGGTTATGTCATTTTTCTTAGTGGTAACCTTATTTCATGGAGTTCTAAGAAGCAACCTCCGGTCTCTCATTCTAGTTCAGAATCAGAATACCGGGCTTTGGCCAATACTGCTGCGGAACTAACTTGGTTGATGAATTTACTTCGGGATTTATGTGTATCGACTCGTGTGCCTCCTGTTTTTCCGTTTGATAATAATAGTTCTCTCTTTCTTGCTCAGCATCAAGTTTTGCATAAGAGAGCCAATCATTGATATTGACTATCATTTTGTGCATGAGATGGTCTCTTTTGGAAAGCTCAATCTTGTTTATGTTTCTACAGACTTGTAGCTTGCTGACATCATTAAAAAGGGGTTACCTCATTCTCAGTTTGAGTTCTTGCATTCCAAGCTTTACATTACGACTAGTCTGACGCTTCGCTTGAGGAGGAGGGGGAATAAAGATATGGTTGATTTAGAATCATGATAAGAAAGGAATACCCTTTCTAATTGGTTTTGTATATATCATGTTATGCTTGTATACCCTTTGTACTCACTATATATTTAATTACACACAGCCACACAGATTTGTGGGGTTTTACATTCTATCAAGGACCTTTTTCACATTAAAAATATGTAAGTAATTATTTTTATGATAGTAGTCATAAAAAAACATTTACTATAAATATATTTTTAACATTTATAATATGATTTCCCATTAGTTCACTGTGTATGGTGTGAAAGATATTGTTTAGCCCTCACTCTCTCCCGTTCAGCCCTCACTCTCACCCTCATCCCTCCTTCCACCTTTACGCCGTCCTCCACCACCGGAATCTGCCATCATGGGTGAAACCAGGGGGCGAGGGGGTGCTGGCGCCACACCTAGAATCCGGTGGCTCAGAATTTAGGGCTAGGCACCACCGGAATCCATAGATTTACCCCCCCCCCCCTGAAGAGCTTGCAGCGCCCTCTTTCCGTTGTATGGCTGAAGAAGATGATCCATTTTCTGTTTTTGTTTTGTTTACTCATTAAACAACATGATGTCATTTTGGTTTAAGTGAAACGACATAGTTTTGTTTTCATCAAAGCCAAAAAAGAATGACCAATTGGTCCAATTACGAATACCCAAATCAAAGGGATGAAACCCTACCTCAGTTCCCGCTCCTCATTGAAAATTGCCACTCCTCATCCCAGTTCCCGTCATCCGTCCACCACGAGGATACTACTTTCTGCCGCCACGATACCCTTCACACGCGCCTCCGCTTTCCTCCCATGTCTTCGCCTTCTGACAGCTTTATAAGGAGTCTCCCAATTTCAACAAGAAGTTCCAAATTTTAAATCACGTATGCGGTATGCCGAAATCCTCCTTTGTTGTTTATTCGAAATGAAGTTGGCTATTGTAACATTTGTTCTTTCTCTTTGACAGCTGCAATGCAAAGTTAGCTAAGAAGCTAATGGCCTCTTCCTCCCTCCGCCACCATTTCTTTCCCGCCAACCACCCCACCCATCCCGCCACCAGTCACCCGCCACCACCCCACCCATTTACCCAGCCGGCACCACCAACCCACCCCAGCGTTAACCCCTTACCAATGCCAGATAAGAGCTTCCTTCACCGTCAGAGATGACGACGGGCTCCGATGAGGATCCGGGGTGGGTGAGAAACTATGACCGATATTGGTCTGCCCCAATTTCCTTACGGGTCGGGTGGTCTGCGCTTGCCCCGATCTAAACCCAAGTAGGATGATATGGTTTGCACTTTGCGATCCCAGACGGTGGAGGACCTGGACGTGCAGCTAAAGCAGAAGGAGAAGAAGGCCAGCGCTTTGCGAGCTTAGACGGCGGCAGACCTGGACGCATAACTAGAGTAGGAGAGAAGGCACTTCTGGCGGCAGACCTGGATGCACTGCTGGAGTAGGAGGAGGAGATAGCACTTCGCAAGCCCGGACGATGGAGGAAATAAAGTGGGAAGCTGAGAAGAAAGAGGGAGGAGGAAAGCCTAAGTAGAGGAGAATCAGCTGGAGATGTTGTGGAGTTTGAAGGTCCAGCATCAGATGGTCCTCCGTGGGCTGGACAAGCATGTGAAAGTCCGGCTTGAGAGCAACCAATGTCAGAACTAGGTCTTCTAGGGCATCGGCGACCACCCTGTCGGTCAGGAGGAGTTGTACGGTGGCTTCTGATTTCATTGGACCTGACACTAGGGGGAGGTCCCTCAATGTGCACATATAGGTGATAGTACATCATTCTGGATCTGGAGGGCTCATGTGCATATTCTAGGGCACCTATGGAATCTTCATGTAAGTCCCTGATTATGTCTGCGTAAGGTGGGAGACATGCGTTCAAATTAATTTTGGACTTCAGGTGCATCCTGGACATAACTTGTATCTGCATAAATGAGATAACACATTAGATACACTGAAATGAAGAAATTTTATGTATTATTTACATGTTATTGGACAAAAGTAATGAATACCATATACTCCAAGGTTGCCCCATCTCCATGAAACCCCTTTGTAACCGCTGGACGCCTTCCTGGCCGGTTAATCACTGTCACTGTGCTATGGAAATACCACTCTATGTATTCCCGATCCGGTGTATATGGATCTGTTACTCCAAGGACCAGGTCTTCGTGCTCTGCCCGATGTTCCCACGCCTGAACATGTGTGCTCAGTACAATTCGCTAATCCACATTCGACCTCCCCCGACGATTGTTCATCTTTAGGCACCAACTGCATAAGTATTGTTTGGATGAAGCCAAATTTCCTGAGTATATGATGACCCTCGACGATGTGCCAGCAAATGAGGTAGACAGTCAATAGCAAGTTGTTTCTACTAGCTGTACTATATGCTGAGAGATGTTGCATGACATCTTCAGTGTATGGCTGCCAAATAAACTGACATAAAAGAACAAGTTTTTTGTCATCAAAACTACAATAATTTATCATGTCACTGGTATAAGGAAAGCCAAACTATCATATACCTGACTATCATTGGTGATCGTGATAAATCATACTGGGCTCTCCACCTACAAAGCACTGAGTGAAGAATATTAGTTATTTTTAGTAAGGAAAAGGGTGTAATTATTGCTTTTTTACTTATTGAATGCAAACCTGGATCCAAGAGCATTCATGTTGGCGGTCACTGGAAGTCGACCAGCAGGACGAATGGTTGGTATTCGCTTCCATGCCCACAACTGTCAAAGAATATAAGATGTGAAAATGCAGTGTCAGAGCAGTATATGAATATGTGCAACTGACAAGTTGAAGCAACAATGTTACCTGTAGTGGGACAAGTGGCCCAAATATGGATTTTGTCTGCGGAATTGCAGCGTCACATAAGCTCCCGTACAAGTGTGCCAAAATTTCACTCCCCCAACTATACTGTTAAGCCGCATCTAAGTCCAAGAGTATCACAGTAGAGGGCTCTAGGACCCCGATGTGTCAGACATAAGCAATAAACCAACCAACAGTAGTATGAATACCCTCACCTGCTGCTGACAATTTACCTCTGTAGCATCGACGGGAAAGGAACTATGCAAAACGTTTCCAAACAATGAGATTTTTATACGTCCCTCGTTGATGGCTTCCAGGGGTGGTGTAGCCCCTAAGAAGTCAGTGCATACTGTCTGCCACTCAGCAGCAAGCCTGCTTCTGTCAAGACCCGTGATGGACATACCATCGATCGGTAGACCCCAAAGAATACCCACATCCTGCAATGTGATAGTAGCCTCCCCCACCGGAAGATGAAATGTGTTGTTCTCAGGTCTCCAGCACTCGACCAAAGCTGTGATAAGTGAATGGTCAATGTGGATAGGCGCGAACACATAGTGCATCACTCGATCAGAGATCACAATATCTCAACAAAACCCATCATACCGTCTGACCTTCAAGGTCGTATCCTCCAAGTCACCGTTGTATATTGCCTCTACACGATGCTCTATATGTAGATAGATCAAATACTCATTGATCAGCTCGAGATTATCCTGGTGTATCCCAGTAGAAAATGAAAGATTGATCATCAGCAAGTGCCACACGTAGCACAAAATCTCAAAAGAATTTTCAGCACAAAAAAAATCATATCAATCTATCCCTGGTGATTTATTCTAAATTAGACATGTAGCATGGAACAATAATTAAATCAATAAAATGACAAGGTAATATAATGTGACATAAAGGGTCAGAGAATAATAAGTAGCATCAAGACAAAAAATTTCTAAGCACCAATATCATGAAATACATATTTATTTCTGTAAAACTAAGCACTTCCATAAACTTCCAAAACTAATCATTGTTAAAATCTATTTATTACAAACAGGACCCTATGCAGAACGTCGGGCACGAACACCTCCACGATCACCAGACAGTCTCTCATCCATCTGATTATTTATCATTCTCTTCGTAAATTAGCCACACCTACAGTTGCAAAAAATTTTGATATCGAGGACCAACCTCCAGTTGGCGGGTTACCACTGTGAGGGAACTCAGACAGGCAAGAAACTCGTACTATACTGAGTGACAAAGGTGGTCGTTTGATATGCCTTATCACAGAGATTTTAAGGATCATCACGCCTTTTCTTGCAAACAGCCAAGGCATGGGAACAAGGCTGACAAAAATTTTTCCATTCTTGACGGCTGCACTCTTTCCTCGAGTATTTCACAGTCTAATGACGTTCACCCACACTGTCGTCGAGTCGAAGGTCCTTGTCACAACCTTATAAGTCTGTGAATTATGACTATACACATTCACAACATGTCCCTGCCCCCAACTGTCGTTCTTCTTGAACTTCTTCCAAATCTTGTTTGGCAAAACAGAACTGCACAATGACAATAATTTAGATTTGTTGATTTCCTGTTAAAACACATATGTTGCAAAATAGTGTGGAATAAATGTACCTCTAATTTGTCGCCTCCATTAACCTCTGAACAAACATTTCAACTATTTTTTTGAAGGTGGTGTTAATACATGTTGTTATAGGTAGATGTCTTGCCCACCTCAAACAATTGTTGTAACTCTCGGACATATTAGTTGTAAGAATTCCCCAGCGAAGGTTTCCATAAAAAAGTAAGACACCACTTGTTGCTGTCATATTGTTTCAACCAATCCCAGGCAGCTGGGTCGAGGTTCTCAAACTCCTCCTTGTACTCTCGCCGCTTCTTTTCCTGTCTAGCACTACCAAGCTGCCACACCGAGTCTTCAAATGCATATTTTTAAACTTCCCACTTTTCGCAGTGAGGAAGTTGGACTGAAAATGCCTCAAGCAAAACCGGTGGTATCTAGTTGGCTCCATCCATTCATCCATATGTCCCATTGCATTCAAGATCCCCTAATGACGGTCTGATATAATACACATGGACCAAGAATTATCACATACCACATGTTGTCGCAACTTGAGCCTGAACTAGTTCCAGCTCTCATTAGTTTCACTATCAACTATAGCATAGGCGATAGTTATAAACATTACTCAACAACGACATGAACATGCACTGGCCAACATCACCAACACGTTCAAAGGAGTTTGATATCTTTTCCAGCTAAAAGTAAAGATCAGCTGAGGACAATGACATTTTGTCAACAGTATCAAAAAAGGTCTTTGTGAACTCGTCATCTTCCAAATTATAACATCGATAATATATACATGAACCAATCATCTTAGGACAACAATAATAGATTCTCACTAGAAAACCCTCACATTCAATGCCAAGTCACCTAACAATTAATTTAACTAATTGAGAGTGGAACCTCCGCTTCAGTGTCACATATTTATCAGCTATAGGAGGATCATAATACACACTCGCGTTCATATCATACTTAATCACACCCCCTTGATACAAGTACAACAACAAAATCATTGTACAACTGCATCGTAGTAATATAAAACAAATAATTATCTTTGCAAACAGAGATTATCATTCACCAGCATAAGTTCAGTGATTTTGCCTACTGATTTTCAAAACTAAACTCAAATAGGAAGACATAATTATTACATGCTAATTATAATCAGTACACATTCATTCACATAACACGAAACACATATTTCGTAGTGCGTCAATAATTATTCAATTAAAATTTTAAAACTATGACCCCTTAAAAAATATACCTCGAAGACAGAAGATGTGTTACTGCTGCAAAACTTTACTTGATATTGAACCCCAAATTTTCCTACACAGTTACAATGTACACTATCAACACATGCAAATCGGATATGCAAATGGCATAAATTATTAATGTACATTTCAAATAATTATTAACATTCAACATCACCAGTTCATTGATTTCCATAATGACTTTTAAAACATCAACATCAATTTGGAAGACACAATTCTTATATTCAGATCATAATTACTACAAAATCATTCAAATAATATCAAATAATAACACTAAAACATTTTCCGTACATTTTCAAAAACCAAAAAAGATTGCCTACATTTTCATATTTCATACAAGATATTGCAAATCAGAAAAATACCTAAAAAAGCTCGTCCAATCTTTGGCGGAGCGCCTCCTTCAACGGTGGCGCATGTAATCCACGCACAGCTACACTGGTGACGCGTGTAGGCCACGCACATCGTCACCTATGGCACGTGTAGGGCACGCGCAGCTCATCCTCCGGCGCGTCACACAGAACGGAAGCCAGCAGAACGAAGCCAAACTACAGGCGGACAAAAACAACATTTTCAGACCAATGTTCATCCAGCAAAAATAAAAAATTAAGAACAGATCTACACAAATAGCAAACCAGCTATCCAACAGAGAGTTTGCGAAGACTTTGGAGCCGAAATTGGAGAGACCGGCGAAGAGGGAGCACGAAAGGGTTATTCCGGCGTAAAAATGAACGAAATGGGGGGAGAAAACGATAAGGAGCACGGCCTAAATTCCTTTGCCCGGTTCAACCATGGCGAAAACGAGTGAAAATGAACTGGAAAACGGACTGTGTTTTTTGTTTTTAAACAGGCCATGATGCGTCTTCCTATTTTAACCAAAAGAAAAAAATGAACTGTAAAATGGTTGGAAAACGGCCTCTGTTTTTTTATTTTTAACCTGGTCATAAAGACGCATTCTATGAATGCGTCTTCTTATTTTCAACAAAAAGAACTTGGAAAATGATCTTAAAGCATCATCCTATTTTAACCAAAATAATTTTTTTAAAAACTAGTATAAAATGAGAATGCGTCTTCCTATTTTCGATTTTTTTTTGAAAGCTTCCTATTTCGAAATAAAAAAAAACTGGAAAAGGATGAGGACGCATTCAGTGAATGCGTTTTCACCATTTGCATCTGGCGCCCGTTACTGTAACACCATCAATAGAAATTTCTCAGGTAAAGATGCTTACGAGGTTTTCTTGTGATTGATAAGATTATTATTATCTGTTCGTGTTGAATTATTGTTGAGCATTGTTTAATGTGATGAGTAGCACAGGTACGTTTTCTGGTATACGCGCCGCACACCTGGAGTTTCATATGAAGACAACAACATCAAGAAGATCGTGGATTTCACCACTGTAAGATTCTAGATTTTACCTGTTTTTTATTTCCTCGTTGCTGAATTACCTATGTTGAACATGAAGAATTGCTTGCTATTTTATTTCTAGGTGGAGGGTTTCCGGGTCAGCTATTGCCATTTAGCCCGTCCCTCCGCTTTGCCCATCCCAACTGATTTGCATCTTTTCAAAGCCGGCATCCGCCCTCGGTGGGAGGTAATTTCTACAAATTGTGCTCTACGCATTGCCCTTTCTCTGAATCTACTAACTTTTGTCATGTTTTGAAGGATTCTGCTAATTGCAGTGGTGGTAAATGGATTACTCGTTTCAAGAAGCCTGTTTCTGGCCAGTTTTGGAAAGATTTGGCGAGTTTAACTTCATATGCTTCTCCTTTACTTTTGCGGATGCATGTGGAAATAACACGATAGATACTGTGTTTTAAGTTGCTGCAGTGATATTTCTCTAGGGTCATAGTGCTTTTAGGTGGATACCAGCCTTCCCATCTACAGATTATTGATTCCTGTTCTTGCTTTTGCCATGCTTAACTTTCCGTCCCCCATTCCTATCATCTCTTAATATGGTCTTTGTAACTTATACTTTAAGCTGAAGTAGCTGTACTGAGTAATTGCAACAAAATACATTTTATTTATAAAAATCGACATTACCAAAATATTAAAATACAAAAGATTGCTGTGAATAACTGTCATTATCTTATTACAGCAGGTGCACATGCAGATGTACAAATGATAACCGAGAGCGTACGACATAAATCTTAACATGGATTGCTCAGCGACGTCGGAAGGTGAAATGACCGAAGTCGCAGTGTCCGAATAACAAGCGACATCGAATATTCATATGTGCTTCAGATAGTCCCCGCCGAATTCGACTTCGATAACCATTCGGTCATCGCTCGTACTTGACGATGCATTGACCGACGTTGCACATTCAACCTGTGTTATACTAAAATTTCATTATTTTCCACAATCAACCCTAACATCAGCCTTTTTTCTCAATCTTTAAGAACATGGCATGGTATTGGGAACACAAACAATATACACTATATAACATGTAACATAGTCAACATACTTAATGAAAAACTTCAATCATTATTGAATGGCCAAAAAACATGTTGATTGAAGGTATGTTCATATTATTGCTGAATGAACATGGAATGGAAGGAAAGTTACCTCAACTAATTTGAACCTGTAGATGCTGCATCCTAAGTTACTTGTTGATGTTTGTGAGAAGATAGTAGATTGGGTTGAGTAGTTAAAATGTTGTGAATGGAGAGGAAAGTGTGGAGTTGGGGTAGTAGGAAGTCATGTGATGGAGAGGAGAAATGAATGCCTCTTATTGCTGAATATGATATAAAAGAGATGGGTTTGGGAGGAGGAATTTTGTTCAAAATATTGGCTGAAGATTTTGTTTCCTGTTGGAAATTTCATTTCAACCGACGTCGGTTAAGTGTCTCTAAATGGTTCGGTAAATGCAAACCTTATGCGACGTCGTTCATATGGGCCAAAGTGTAATTTTTGAAAATTGTCGTGCAAAACTTGATTTTAGGATTGTGGGCCCTTTCGACGACCTGTTCATGCTAAACAGGAACAAAACACTTCTATACGTGCGAATAACAAATTGATATCTCCAATTTCGGATTTAGACTTCTCCCAATTCATTGTAGGGATTTGAGTGCGAAAAAATGAAAAAATTCACCAGGTAGTCCCAAAATCAATTAGGATATTCGTGAAAATAACCTTGTCACCCACAGCTTATACACGATATCGGTATTAGAAATACTGGTCTTATGGTCCTCTGATAGATTCAGAGCAGATCTTCCCAAATGACCCTTGTAAATATGTTTATGATTTATCATCTACAATATACTGTAGACCTAGTACTAGTACTTTCTTAGAAAATGTGGATGGAATTTCATTAGGTTTTTATTAAAGACATGGCAAATGTAAATTCATTTGATTCTATTCAGTGGAAATTATCATTCTCTTAACGCTGATAGTAAGGGTTTGAACACAATGCTAAGGAAAATGATGGATGACTACCCCGGTTCGCGCCTCTATTGGACAGTATGCATATTCTCCGTTCGGACAGTACGCATATTCTCCGGTTCGCGGCTTCGTAGCGAGCATTCGAGAAAGTTGGAGGTCATAGTGTTGTTTACTTAAAATTTTGTCTTACACTGTCTGAGGAGATTGTGGTCCCGTTCCATTGACCTAAGCATAAAAAAATTGGAAAATCCGTTATCATGACTTGGTGAATTAGATAGGGTATCTCAGATTTTGCATTGCGACTGCTTCCACTTTATTGGAGGGATGTATTTGGAAAAATTAAAAAGTAATCTGGCACGCCCAAATTGGATTTCAATCTTCGTTCACGGGACCTTTGTTAATTAAAAATCCCCATAGTTATAATGAGCTGGCATGATCCCACAGATATTTCCACAAAATCTCCTGATTAGCCCTAGCATACTATTTAGTAATCATATAGTAAATTATTAACTGTAGGCCTTGTATTAGAAGTTAGTGAAAATAATGGTTGGATTTTTCTTATCTGGTAAATTTAATTTTAAAAAAAACCTGTAATGCGTAATTTCGTCCAATTATGGTGAGGTGGAATTTATCTTCCAAGTTAACAACGGTGTTATAAATGGAATACTAATAAAAATGAAGAAAAATTACCCTGTGACCTTGATGCATAAGTCGTAATGACATAATTGTGACAATGATATTGAGATTATTGGCTATATCCAATTTTGCATTTTCCTCCACCATTTTCGAGGGACCTAATTGGAAAAATAGAAAAGTTCATCAGTTGTGTTGAAATCGATTTTGTTCGAACCGTACGTTAATGAATTTCATTGACATTGAAAATATGAATTACTAATATCTAATTAACTATTTACCATTTTAAAAGTCATTTATGTGCGTTTTGGCCAGCGGCGGGCCCACTTGATATGTAGTGGGCTGAATTTTTGGGGCCAAATATATCGATGACCGACATCGGTGGTATGTTGGTCATATTTTGCACAAAATGATAATATATGCGACGTCGATTAGGCAGTCTGGCAACGGCACATTCGATAAGCTAGTGGGCTGAAATGATTAGGCCCACAGTCAGATAAGTCGACGTCGTCATATCGTCGGTATTGTATCAATCATGTCGACAAGCATGCGACGCCACTTTTGTGGAAGAAAACACAAAGACTGTAACGACTATATATATGGATCCCACCTAATAAATTACTATAAACATTCAACTTTCCCTCGAATTCCAACAGTCTTCCTGCCAATCCTCTCAAAGGTATGGTTTCTTAATTTGGTTATTTTACTTTTGTTTTTTGATTTATGATTGTAATTGTTATGCACATGGTGTGTGAATGTGTTATTTTCTTCATGTAAGATGTGTCTATTTATGAGGGTTCATCAATAAGTTTCTGGGGTGGAAGAATGTCGTTAAGGTTGTAGTTGAATGGTTTTTTGTTTAGCTCCTCTCTGTTTCTTTGTTTGCTATTGTTGTTAGAGTCTCCCCATTTCATGAATGTGACATCGCCTACAAATTTCTCCTACTTCGGTTAGAGCAACTAGTGTGCGACTTTAATCGTTCATAATTTCTGTAATTCATGTCGATGTCGCACACATGTCGGTTAACCATTTGGTTTTACCGAATGATGTACGACATCAGTTACTCATAATTTATGCAGATGACCTAGAATATGATGTCGCATAATGATAGGTTAACCATTCGGTTAAACCGGACATTGTGAGTTTTCTCTTTGACACGTGTTGCATACATATAGTAACTGATTAACATATTGTGTTAATTGAATTGTAAAGTATTTATTAAAATATGAATTTCAGGAATCATGTCTATCCGTGTTGGTTCTCACTGCGGTCCCATTGTGGTGAGCGATTTATTTTTTATATTTAAATTTTGTTTCCTAGCTATTTAGTATTACCAATATTCAAATTTAATTTATACATATTTCCTTGATTAACAAATCGATTCGAACGATGAACGTCCGCGAGTTACATTTGGCAACATCGTTCTTCATTTCATCCACACCCTGACACAGACGAACTTCGGGGATGTTCCCATCCTGGTAAGTAATCCATGTCACGTATTAATTTTATTTCCATAATTCTTATTCTATACTTTACTTTCATATTAACTGAACATGAGTTTTTGTTTTAAATTCAGTACGTCTCTAGCCAGTTGTGAAGCTCCTGGCGCCGTTGAAGTTTCCCGCTGTGCTCAGGTTCAATAGAAGGGAGTACCACATGCATTACTCAGTGAATAGGATGTTGAAGATCCTGAGGCCGTTGGGAGCAGTTTCTGATTGGTGAGGGACTCAACTAAGGGGACACGCTCTATTTCGTGCTGATCAATCGTACCGGCCCCTGTAGTTTTTAATGTCGAACTTCTTCCATATTGATATATCGTATTTGGAACAAGATTATTATTTATGTATATTGATGTTTAATACTTAATTTATAATATTTGTCTTAGTTATGTTATTTTAATGTTATTCCCTCCAAAATATTGAACCTAAAATATGCACAAAGTTTGAAAAGAAGTATTAGTAGCAAAACAAAAAAATGGCGTATTGTGGCCATCAGTCTTTAACTAGCACATTTTTGTTGCAAAATTTGTTTTTAAGTAATCTCGAAAGGTTGATTAGCTGCTTGTTGGGCGAAAATTGTTAGGCCCCCACAAAGTCTACGACATCGCTCAGTAGTCGACACCATGTTTCCTGCTCTGACATTGGTGCAACGTCGCATATGTCGAGGCAGGCAAAACAATGGTTCCAAGAAAGCTTTTATTTTTTGGACATGTGAGGTAAAAGACGTCGTTTCAAAACACTTATAAAGTAGGGGACCCTGAAAATCAGTTCAGCCATTTATTCAAAAAATTTCCTTGAATTTCAACAGTCTCCAGCTTCCTCCCCACCTTCTCTACTCAGGAAAAAGGTTTGTTGTTTTGTATCCTCATAACACCCAACTCTTTTAAATTCTTACTTTGCAATGTCAGATATGTGGTCTGTGAATGTGTTTTAATTTTTTGGCAATCTAATTTTGTCTCTGATTTTTTCGAGTGTGAACATTCTTTTAGTTGAAACTTAGGATGTTTTGGTCTGTTGCAACATGGGTTTTTTATTATTATCATGTTGATTTTGCTTAATTTTTTTGGTTATATATTTTTCATACCATAGCAGCCTGTGATATAAATGACGTCGTTAATATGTCTGCCACAACTCGGTTTATGCAACTGTACTCCGATGTCGCATTTTTATATGTTATTGCGACTTCACTTTTTTTGGGTATTATTTTTGGCTTAACCGACAACTATGTGAACTCGGCTGTACATGTCGGTCATCACCCTCATTTGAGCCGACATACACCTGCGACGTCATTGCCGACGTCGCACGTTGCACTTTACAGGGTTGTTCACACTTAACAATTTTCCTTTTCATGCAAGACTAATGGTTGAAGAAGGATCGTCTAATCCACCCTTTTTCAGGTCTTCCACAAACGTACATATATATTTACTAGCTAACAAATATTTACAGTTTATATATAATAACTAATTTCTTTTTGGTTTTTATACAGTTCACCCCACAACGTCACAACCCAGAGTCTGTTAATTTGTTCGATATCGACCATCATACGATAGCTCTTGATAGGCCACATTGCCACTGCACTCTCAAGCAGCAAAGCTTTGGGAAAAACCCTACTTTGGTAAAGCTTTTAATTAAATAAAAAAAATTGTTGACAATTGCATATATATGTGTGTGTTTGTATAAATAAATGTATATTTCTAAATAATATTATTTAAATTTATTTCAGTATATCCCATGTGAGATTGTACCACTCTTGTCGACTGAGAAGATTCCCGTAGTGTTGAGGTGATACGGGACAGAGTGGCAAATGAACTACTCGGGGAAAGGTAAGATCAAGGCCCTTTCCCCAAAGGATTTTAGAGAATTCCTTAGGGTAACAACATATGCATTGGGAACACCTTGGTCTTCGAGGTGCTACCAGTTGGGGGGCCAATCGTCTTCAAGGTCATCATTGTCCGGTGTTATTGTGTTTATTGTATTTTCATCTATGTTGGAACTTAGTCCTTTTATTTGAATTTATGTAAAACTTGTATGGATATTTTCATGACTGCTCTTTTTCAAATTACTTGACTATCTTATTTGAACATTATATAATTGACGGTGTATATGTGTGATTTGATTTGTGCATAATTTTATATAACCATTTAATAATTCTAAGATTTAAAACCATTGAACAAAGGGTGTAATGAACGTTTACGAAAGTTAATTCTAATTTTTATGCTGGTTGTAGCATAATGATTGCTAGCTACTGTAGTGCCATATTTTCCTGTTAAATACCCTTAAATTAATCGTGATGATGAGATATTGGGAGGAGAGAGACGCTGAAACGAAGAGAAGTGCACGACAACCATCTTCTGTTTTCATTTTTTCTAACACCGTCAAATTTGTTACTTTAAAGTATGTTTTACATATAAGTGACTTCAGTAGTCAATTGGACCACATTTCGGTGCAAACGACGTTTAATGTGAAATTGGGACACCTATTAAAACAACATTTGCGACGTCGCACATGCCTCGGTAACATTATTTACTTCAATTTTTTAACCTTTTACTTCGGTTCACATAATAACCGAGTTAAAAAAGCAATTATTTACCTCAGTTTTTTATAACAGAGGTAAATGATATCTTTTACTTCGAAAAAATATATAACCGAGGCAAAAGAACTTTTAACCTTGGTTATTTGGTGTTAACAAAAAAACCGAGGTAAAAGGGGCGAAGTAATATGTGTCTTCTCGTGTAGTGAAAGTATTAGAGCCTCTGAATTTCATCACTTCCACACACGGTTTGCAGTGAAATCCATATTTTGTTGAGAGTCTTAGGTTGTAGGTCTTCACATGCACTCGCCACTGCCTCCACGAGTTGTTCCACCATTCTACATGCCCTCTCCTGTTGTAGGCTTTGAATTACCTGGAAAAATCCCAAATAAAATATATTCAAATCAGGTGAATTGGAAGGTTGAAAATCTAATATGAACTGAAATCCTTCTGAGTTTGCAGCACACTCAAACTCTCGATCACCACATAGAATGCGTGGCTTTGTATTATCTTGTTGTGGATAGATCCTTTTCGATTCATTTGATGGTCATCTTTGTTTGATTGGTGGAATTACTTGCTTGATTAGGCATTCCCTCATCTCTATGCGACGAACCTTCACTTCTGCCTTAATTTCTATGGTACCAGCAGGCATGTTCTTACTTTTCCTTTTGGCTAGAACCTTGTCAATGATTGGGTGGGAGGTCGTTTCCGTACCTCTCAAATGTAATATTTTATGCCCTAAAGTGCTCTTAACTACAATTAAGTAGATAATAGCAAGTCGGAGTCGTCCACGAAGACAAAAAAATTTTCAAAGCGTTCGCTCATATAATGGTAAATACTATACAAGATATAAAGATATACATACATATAAAAGCTGGTAAAAATGAGGGGGGTTTGATTTGGGTTTTCTAAGTTATCAATTTCAAGACAATTTAAACTAGCAAACCATACAAATCTACTAAATAAGCAACAATTACTAAGAAGATATTAAACTCGAATTACAGGATCTTGGGTGCAATTGATTTATACTTCCAAGCGTATTATCTATCATTGAACATATAACCTATTCAACACTTTCACTACTTATTGTGAAGATAAATCTTCTACCCTTCTTTGATAGTAGTTTACAAGAGTGATTTCGACATCTCTCGCTAAACCTCACTAATGACCCTTTTAGTCGTTCAACGCCTAAAAGTATCCCATTAATGGCATTAAGTACGAAGAATCAACAAGCTTGGTAACACTTATAAACACTACACTGTGTCTAAGTATTGAACCAATTCGTGCATTTACACAAGATTAGTCAAGAACGTTCAACGTTCATAAAATTCTCCTATTTTCTACACAAAAAAAACATGCCAAAGAATTTGACATTATCACATTCATCTAGCATTTATAAAATCATCAACCATATTAGAAGCTCTAATTCATCCTCCTGGATTCCATATCAAAAGAGGGGAAAACTAGCTACTTTCTCCCAACCCTAACAAGTAATCATACAAGTAATCATATACTCAAACTTCCAACACCATTAATGCATTTAACAACAAACATTGAAAGAAAAATAAATACACAATAGCAAAGCATTAAATAGTACATATAAAGTTCTCAATACATGGGCTTAATCAATTGCTCCCAAGACTAAGTTTAGCTACTTGAATTCATACTAAACAACAATAGAAATTCAAAAATAAAATCAAGATAAATAAAGATGATAACGGTAGAAAACTAGGGTTTTTGATTTGCTGAATCGGACTGGAAAAGTTGTGTGAAGGAGAGATGATAAGATGGTTTTTATAGTACAAAAAGTCAAAAAGTCTATCCGGGCTGCGACTTGTCGCGACTCGCGACACATGCGTCTCGAGTCGCAACAGACAGAGTAAGCTGCTCTTCAACATTTTATTCTTCTTGTCTAAGTGTAGCCATCTCTTCTTCACGTCTTCAAGTCTTCATGATCTTTGTTTTCTTCAAAAGTAGTCTTCAAATATTTGAATTATTACCTTGTCTCACAAAATTCCTTAGAAAACTGATAAGAGCGCAAAAGTTTCCCTTAACTCTCCTAATAGAATTTCAAGGTAAAATGGAGTATCTAATGCATAAAAGCCTACCAAAATGAGTACAAAATATCCCAAAATCACCATACAATATGGACATATCGAAATTTGGGAGGTAGTCGTTGTACCTCACAAAGTTACTATTTTTAAGCCCTAAATGCTTACTAAATACAATTAAGTAGATAGTGGTAAATCGGAATCGTCCACGAAGAAGAGAGATATTCCTAAGGGTTCAGGCATATATGGGTGAATACTACACTTGATTTATATATATGTATGTATATATATGTATGTATGTATATATATGTATGTATATATATGTATGTATGTATAAAAGTATGTAAAGAGGGGTTTTTTTGGTTGGTTTTTCTAAGTTACAAATTTAAGGACAAATTAACTAGCAAGCAATGTAAATCTAGTAAATATGAGACAAACTAATAAGAAGAGATTAAACAAAATTTATGGGACCTTGGGCGCAATTGATTTCCACTTCCAAACCTCTTATCTATCCTTCAACATACATCATATTCAATACTTTTACTACTTGTTGTGAAGATACATCTTCTATCCTTCTTTGTTAGTAGTTTACAATAGTGAATTCGACATCTCTTCCTAAACCTCACTTATGACTTCTTTAGTCGATGAACGCCCAAAAGTATCCCATTAATGGTATTATGTACGAAGAATCAACAAGCTTGGTAACACTTATAAACACTACACTGTGTCTAAGCATTGAGCCAATTCATGCATTTACACAAGATTAGTCAAGAACGTTCAACGTTCATAAACTTCTCCTATTTGCTACACACACAAAAATATGACAAAGAATTCAACATTATCACATTCATCTAGAATTTATCAAATAATCAACCATATAAGAAGCTCTAATTCATTCTCTTGGATTTCATATCAAAAGAGGGGGAAACTAGCTACTTTCTCCCAACTCTAACAAGCAATCATACAAGCAATTCATATGCTCAAACTTCCAACACCATTAATGAATTCAAAAACAAACATTCAAAGCACAATAAATACACAATAGCAAAGCATTAAATAGCGCATATAAAGTTATCAAGAAATGGGCTTAATCAATTGCTCCCAAGACTAAGTTTAGCTACTATAATTGATACTAAACAACAATAGAAATTCAAAAATAAAATCAAGATGACACTAAGATGGAAATGGTAGAAAACTAGGGTTTTTGAGTTGCAAAATCTAGCTAGAAAATTTGTGTGAAATACAGAGGATAAGATGATATTTATAGTACAAAAAGTCAAAAAGTAGATATGGGCAGCGACCTGTCGTGACTCGCGACGCATATGTCTCAAGTCTCGACAGACAGAGTAAGCTTCTCTTCAATGTTTTATTCTTCTTGTCTAAGTGTAGCAATCTCTTCTTCAAGTTTTCAAGTCTTCATGGTCTTCAATGTCTTCAAAATTAGTTTTCATAGTCTTCAAATCTTCAAATTATTGCCTTGTCTCACAAAATTCCTTAGAAAAGTGATAAGAGTGCAAAAGTTGCCCTTAACTCTCCTAATAGAATTTCAAGGTAAAATAGAGTATCTAAAGCACAAAATCATACCAAAATGAGTACAAAATATCCCAAAATCACCATACAATATGCTCTCTATTTTCCACCAAAGCACTGTATGGTATTCTTTATAAATCTTGCCATATCATCACATACGATCTCGAAGGCATATTACATGGCCCTCTATAGTTTAGACTTTTAAGCATCATCAACACGGGGCCATGACTCATAAAATAAGATATATACCTTTGTCCTAGCAATGAAACCTATGTAACTAGCTCACCAATGACTTTCCTTGCCCATGGTATTCCCGATGTGATCGAATTTCATAGGAAATTTCTTGCTTTTATCCACCATGTCAATCAATATCTTGCATATTTCCCTACCTCGGCCTTTCCTATGTCTCTTCTAGGCATTCAAATCCCCCCCTTCTTCGAGTTGTTTCCTTTTATCGTGGTTAACAAGTACACCTAGAAAACTTCCATTTTTCGGGGTTAACAATAACACCTAAAAACTCATGTTCCAACCTTTCTAATGGACATTAAATAAACACTTATATTTTCATGAGATTGATCTTCACCACAATAAAATGGTGGAATTGAATCATTTAATGTTATCTCTATATGAAATCACCTACATGAAGAAGTTGTCTCATGTTGTACACCATATACACATAGAAACATTACATCTTTAATAAAACCATAGCACCCAACATGTATTTATAGTCCACAATGTACAATAAAGTAAATAAAAAGTAAGGCACAAAGTAATAACAAACAATCATTCAATAATACATCCCAAGGGATGTAGCCACATTGACCGTATGATCATCATGTTGAAAAGATGAAAACTTACCACTATTTCTATTCATGGAATCAACTCCCATCAGAGGCTCTTGATTTTCCTTGAGTACTTTCTCCATTTGTGAATATGTTGGGAGTGGATTTGGGTGTGTTTGTTTGTTGAGTTAGAGGGGAAATGATTTGTTGATGAAGATCTTTAGGGACCTTGAAGGTTGAGGGGGCTATTTCGAGCAATAAATGTGTTTTTAAAAAAGGTTTTTTTACTAAGTATGGCGCATAAACCTATTCTCCCTCTAGTACTGCAAATTGCACTTTTCATGCGAAATGTCAGCCCCATGAAATTTAGGTGTACCTTTGGGTAAAAAGTTGCCCAATAGGCCCGTTTCATATAAACTTCGCGATTTTGGCAATGCCAAATGTTCATTAGCTTGTCATGGGCCTGCCCATGGACCTAGTGACCCATATCCCTTGAATAACCAATGTTGCCAACTATCAGCCATGCATTCGCTAAGCAAGAGGCATCGTGCAAATTCACATTGTGATTTTTTTACATTTTTTAAATATTCCACAAGGAAAAAACATCAAATTTAATTAGTTAAATAATGTTTCTATTTTCAACCTATTAGTTTAGAACAGTAATAGGTATGTTAGGGTTTGAACATTACCTTTTGGACGGTTATGATTGTTAAAATCCTTTACATTCCTTACGATGTTGTTCGAGGCTAAAGCCCATGATGATGTTGCGATTACAAACTCCTTTCCTTATATGGGCATGAACAATTAATTTGAATAAGTGAGTTGTCAAGATGGATGACAGTTTGACACTAACTAGTTCAGCGGCTAAGCTTGGATAAGATGCTGATTGCGTGGGCAGTTCTTGTTCTAGCTAGGAATGACTAAATCAGGTCTTTTAGTAAAATAAGGTTACCTATTTGAATACAGTAATAGCCATCCACATTTGACTAGTGTAGGTTAGACATTATCCGGTTCCAGTGCAATGATTATTGCAAGCTAGTAGAGTAGCCGATGTTCATCTCGGCGTAACAATGGTTTAGGGTTTTATAATATCCCATTATGATGCTAATATGATTTATGCCAAGACATGATAGATAATCTCATAGTAGTCTAACTTGTAGAAGGGTCATTGATCACAAATTGTTTTACTATGAACCCCACGAACAACCAACATCATTACACGTGTGAGGGTTTTCATATTACTCGTCTGAACATTAGGATTGGTTGTGCCTATTAATAGTCGATGTTGTCCAATGGCTTATTGTATCCATTTATAGCTATTACTTCTTATTTTCATTATAGTGGGATGATTAATTAACTCCATTACCAGAGTCAAAATTTTGAGCTCTACCCCATCGTAAGTCCAAATAACACCTATAATTGTATGAGCAAGGCAATCCTTTTCATGCCATAATTTTTCAATCATGTTACACAAGTGTGTGTTTTACCAACACATGTTTGACCAGGAAGAATTAAGAGGGCCAACCATAGTCATATTTAATCTTCTCGTGTTTCAAAACTTTTATAATTAATTGCACTCCAGAATACTCTTTCCATACTGTTTAACTTTGGCTAGCATTTGGGTTCACATATATTCATTGTGGGCTAAAAGCCCCATACACATGTGCGACATCGCGTGCATGTCAGACTCGTTTCGGACATGTCGACACCCTTTTACAAAATTGAATAATATAATCTACACCCATTAATGTCCTGGCCCATTTTGTAACAATCCCTGGGCCAGTTGTACTAATCGGCCCAGGTCCATTGACCGGCGACGTCGCAGTCATGTTGTTAATTGTACGGGTCTTTCAAATTAGTAACTGATATTACAGATAGAATATTCAGATTCCAATGGTATTTGCCCGCCAAAAGTGGAGTGGGACCAACAACAATCCACTACCCCAGTAAGTATGAACAACGACATCGTCTATCTATCGTTCACATTGTCGTCCTTTGCAAAATATGTTGCAACTTCGCAAGGTTGGTTAAAACGACTTCATTCATGGCATAGTATAGAAATCACTCAAATTGAACTAATCGCATTCTCAGACCTCGACATTGCACCCAATCCCACATTTGCAAAAAATCTTAGTATAAAAATTGTCAAATCAAACAATAAACTATACACCATTATATATAATATGCCACATTCCTATTCAACAAATCTCAATTTCTATCAGTTCCTAGGAAACTCCTCAAAAACTCTTACCAAGGTAACAAATGTTTCTAGCGATTAATTCAAATATTATTTTTCTTTCAATTACTTATTTCCTTCCTATTATGTTAATATCAGTTCAACATGAATGAATGCGGTGTTTAATTGAGTTCTTTGCCCTTAATTAGTTTTTGGGATTTCATATTTTTAGGTTTTGCATTGGTCATTTTAGGATTTGGGGCAATGTATGATTTTATTTGTGCCCAAAGCATGTTGTGCTTAATGTTAAACTAGCTGTATTTAAACCTTGTTATCATGTACTTTGCTTTCAATAGTGTTTTTGACCATTCAGGTACTCCTCTCACACATTTTTGGATTCATTAATATTACGTGTGATGTCGCAGATTCATGCCTGTGAATATGAGACTTCGCAGCTAAAATATCGATCTTGTCGAATTGCATGCAATCTTGGTTAAAAATTACATTCTAGTCACCGAATAGTTTATCTGACTAACCTTCACATATGTTATTGTTCAATAGATGTCTCTATCAAAGAAAACCGCAAAAGGACAAAGAGACAGAAAGATGGAGCAAGTACCTCTCACTCCAAAAAGGCAAGGACCGTTAACGAACCTCCGTCAACTACATTTGACAAGAAACGCTTCTTCACCAAGGAAAATGAGAAGTGTTTTGCAATTGTGAGGAAAAAAGGGTGAAGAAGGCCAGATGCATGCAACCCGATAATGTCAAATGGCTCCACTTGGACGTCTTACTAGAGCCATTCAAACCTTCGGGATGGTGGGGTTAATTTGCCTTGATAAGAAAATGTACGAGAGGAAGGTCATGGAGTTCTACACCAATTTCGACCGTATAACAACCACAAACTACAACACTAGAGTAAACGGTGTGGCCATAGTGATGATATCAAAGGTGATTAATGAGGCGATTGGGGTGCACCATTAAAAAAGAGATTATCAGTCGGAGTTTGTGCCCCTCCAAGTATACTATAGGGATTTGTGGCCTCCTAGAGCCAACGAGGATGATCCAAAAGGGCCCTCGATCCCAACCGTATGGTCGAGAAGTACTTCAAGATTGAAGTGGGAAATGGGTTCATCACACCAAGGTCCGTCAAGATTGATGTACTGGAAATCGAGGAGAAGATGATGTATAACACCATTGTACAAATTCTTATACCGGTCGGACATCCTTTTGAGTACACTATCAATGATACCATCTAGTACTACCACATCATGGAGAAGAAGGTGGTCGACTTTTGTTACACCATTATCAAAGAGATGTGCATCCCTCGCTCCAAAAAATAGCACCCTGCCCTTTAGCAATGTCATCACCGCCCTCTTGGAGAAGCAAGGCATGGAGATTAAATCAACTGTCAAGATCCAGCCGAGGTATTATGATCAGAACTACTTCAACAAGAAGCACTAGCACTGGGAGACGGGGATGTGATTTGATCACAAAGTTCCCAAGGGTAGTCTTGAAGGGCTTACCCATCCCGGTCCCGAAGGTACTCAATTGACAGATGCAACAACAGATCCTCAAGCCCCCACTCCTGCCCCACGACCAGGTACAGAATTCCATTTTTCCCATCCCGGTTTAGTTGTTTAGTATTTTGAATTGTAATCTTTTTATGACATTAACGACCCTTTAATTTTTCATATAAAGGAATGAAGCATAGAACATAGGCCATAATCACGAGAGATTTGGCAGAGACAAAAGCGCCTGCGCATTGCACAGAACGCCAAGTGCGCAAGGTGGTGTTGGAGTTGGAGGACTGGGAAGTCATCGCCGTACCTCTCAAAGATACTATTTTAAGCCCAATATGCTTACTAAATACAACTAAGTAGATAGTTTGGCAAGTCGGG
>JAULKM010159568.1:0-16530 GCA_032355605.1 Rubia tinctorum
GTAGTTTTTATTTTCTCTGTTGATGTTTTTCACTTTCTGGGTGAGGTTTGAGTGATAGGAGTTGATGTTTGTAGTGTCTTTTTTCTCATATTAATGTTTTTCATTTTCTGGGTTAGGTTTAGCTGATATGAGTTGATGTTTGCAGAATTTTGGATGATATCGGTTGATGCTGTAGTTTTTAATTTTCTCTGTTGATGTTTTTAAGTTTCTAGGTGAGGTTTGAGTGATAGGAGTTGATGTTTGTAGCATCTTTTTTCTCATATTGATGTTTTTCATTTTCTGGGTGAGGTTTAGGTAATATGAGTTGATGTTTGCAGTTATTGGGTGATACATGTTGATACTTGTAGTTTTTTTAAAAAAAAACTTGATATTTTTCATTTTCTATGTGAGTTTTAGGTGATATGAATTGATGTTTGTAGCCTTTTTTTTGTGACATGACTTTATTTTTTGTAGTGTTTTTTTATTATGTTGATGTTTTTCATTTTTGGGTGAAGTTTAGGTGATAGGAATTGATGTTTTTAGCTTTTGGTTGATATTGGTTAATGTTTGTAGTTTTTTTTTAAAAAAAATTGATAATTGAAGCTTTGTTAATGTTTTTAATTTTAATAATTTTTAGTCGATATTTTGTTAGTTGTAGTTGAAGTTTTTTAAAAATTTTCATTGTTTTTTATTCTATTTTTTCTATATTAGTTACTGTTTTATTTGATTTTTATATATTTTTTGCTCCAATTTTTAGTTGATGTTTTTTTAAAAAATTCGTTGATATTCTGCTATTTTTTGCTGATGTTTATAATTTTCAATTCGATGATTATATTAATTTTTTGCATTTTAAAAATATTTTAAAACATTTTTTGATTTTTTTTGCAGATTGCGGATGACAGGAAAATGATGGGAAAAATTGGATAAAAAAGTCTCTGAAAAATATTAGTGATAGGTCCCTGTAAAGTTATTAGAAATAGGTCCCTGTAAAATTATTAGAGATATGTCCCTGGAACTAGAATATTGCTAGAATTGCATAAAGGTCTCTGCCTAAAGTTTAAACTGCCTCACAGGAGACGAACTCTAATTTAAATGAATGCAATAAATAAAGGAATTAAAATGAATTCAAGTGGTTAAAATGAGTTTAAATATTTTTTAAATGAAATAAGTAGATGAAATTAGAAATTTTTTTTTTATAATTAGAAAGTCATCTCATATAACAAGAAGACTTGCGATATTAAAAATACAAGGAAGTAAATCCCAGGTTGAAGAACAGTTTTTCCTTCTGTTTTCTTAATATATAAAAAAAGATTTGCATACTCTTAGTACAATTAATTTTCACGAAATTCTATTTTGAAGTAAGGCTATTTTTGTCATTTTTCTGTGAAACTTTTGCATAATTATCGTTATCGAATAGCAGTGACTTTAAAATATTGAATTAAAATTATAGAAATGTAAAAGATTTTAGTTGCAATATTAAAAATTTATCATGCAACAGGCATTAGTTATAAGTTTATGATCCGATTAATGCAATCCAAATTTTTTATCTTTGGTCTTTCCATAACATATAGAAACACAGTTTTTCAAGAGACAAACTCTTAAAATATAGACTGATTAGTCACATATAGTCAAAAATATTCATCCGTTCCAACTCAAATTACACACTTACTTTTTAACATTATTCTCTATTATAATTTGACTGTTTACTTATATATATATATATATATATACACACACATATACAAGTAACAATATTGTTGTAAGTAATATTTTTGAATTCATCCTAATAGCTACTTTTTTATATATCAATTTTTTATTTGCCGTTAACATACTTGGTTAAACATGTTAAATATGTTTCTTTAATATCATCGTGATAATAATTGATATGCAATTTGACCTGGTACATAGTGGGAGTGGTCAAATTAGTCATTCATTCCATATCTTAACATCCTTATCTCCAAATAATTTTTTAACATTGAAGTTATTTTTTTAGGGGTGGGGCAAAATTGAATTATGTATTATCGACTAATACAAACAGTAGATTATCAAAAGATTGCATTAGTTTTACTGAACATTTGTTTTTCACTTGAAAATTTGTAACTGAAGATCTTTAATGAAATTTATTAGCGGTCAATTAATGAATATACTCTATAATACGTTACTATCATTTATTACATCTTGCCCATGCCATAAACTAAAATGTTGATAACATATACTCAGCCGCGGAACTAGGGGGCGATCCGGTGCGTCCGCCCCAAAACCTCCGGTGACTAGGGTAATATACCCCTCCCGTCCCTGCCCCGCCCCTCCTAGTCCAACCCCGCCCAACCCTGCCCAACCCCGCCCCTCCTCAAATATCCTTTTAGTTCCGCCACTGTTTCGGGTCCTGTTGTGAAAATAAAGTCAGTTCACGGTTTACCCTCATATCCCGTGCTTATCGTGTCATGTCATACATGTTCCACATGTTGAATAATGTTGTGTTTGATTGTGTTAAGTTTGGTGAAGTCCTTTTTAATAGAAGGATAGATTAATTGCATATAAAATACTATTATAAAAAAGTATTCAAATATTTCTCCGTTCCATTTCAAACTGTACGCTTTGACTTTTACCAGTTGTTTTTTTATCTTCCCAATTCTTTCTTACTTTATTGACAGTTAATCATTTATAATTAACTAATTGTTTCCCTTACCAAAATGTCTCAGAAAGTATTTGCTAAACTAGAACACATCTAGATAGCATTATTAAAAGAACCCGATATAGCAATTACCCAAGTATTCAAAAGTAGTAATGCACACTCAATTATTCTCTATCTTGCTATTACAGTTTTAGCTAGTTAGCTGTTTTTCACAAGATTTTACCACTTACTAATCTCATCCAACAATTACGGATTGACGGAAATTAGATGGCAGTATTATAAAAGTATTCAAGTTGACCAAACTCAAACATATTAGAAATAAATTTAGCCAAAAACATGCAAGAATCAATTATAAACGCAATTAGCCCTCATGATTTAAAACTAGCATTTGTTATTCTCTGCCGATAAACTAATTAGCTACTCATATTAATTAAACTAAACAAATAAGCAATATAAATATAAATCATAATTAACAAAATTAAACAATAAATAAACCTAAGCAACCCGTGATTTATATTAATTAAATTAAACCTGTGCATATAATGCATACGATGTATATAACATGTATCCGCCCTATTCAGGAGAATGAGAACAAGGTACAGTAACCAAACAATGAAGAAAAGTATGCTCTCTCTATTGAACCAATTCAAACTTCAGAACTTCTAGTCTGCGCAAGAAAAGGAAAACCAAAATCCCTTACAATCTCTTCCAAATTTGGATTCTAATCGAACTCTAATCATATCTCTAAAATATCTCCACCATATCTTCACAAAATCAGATTTATTTCCAAGAATATCTCAATATTTATCTCTTTAAAATTTGAATTCAAATATCTTCAAAATAGCTCCAAAATATTCTCCAAATATTTTCTAGCTTCCACACGGCCAAACATTTCTGCGCAATTTATAAGGTCATCCTTTCTGCCATAATTGCCTCAAATGCTCCTCAAAAGCCCATCCAAGACCCCAAAACCTGTAATCTGTGACAAATAACACCTAAAGTGCACATTAATCTAGTAAAATCACATAATTAATGCTCGTCATATATATATATATATATATATATGAACAGTAATGTTATCGTATGAGATATTGTTAGATTTTCCATAACATATAGTTTTTAAATATTAATTTTTATGCGTCTTTTTGTTATCCATAGTTACACATATTTACAGTCAAACGTATTTATTGGAGACCATGAAAAAGATTATGTGCAAGTTTGGCTTGGACGGAGAGAGTATATCTTATTATAAAATATTTTAAATTGAAATTATTATAAAAATTAATATAAGTTAAAAGATCTAAGTTAGAAATTTGAGAAAAGTGCATTTTAACCCTATGTTTTGATCAAAAGTGCAGAAATAATCTTGTAAAATCTAAAAGTGCAAAAAATAACCCTGAAATTCGTTGACCAAAATGTCAACAACCAAATTGGCCTAAAATTGGTGAAAAAACCATAATACCCTCAAGTTAAAAAATTAAAAAACAAACCAAAATGTGAAATGACCTCCTCACCCCTTTCTCATTTCTTCTTCAGCACTCTATTTCTTCCCACCACTTCTAAGTAGACCGCCGTCTCAAACCTCCTTCCTCAGCACTCCAATTTCTTCCTCACCACTACTAATCAGACCGTCATCTCAGCCCTCCCAGCTCGAAGCAGCTGTCTCAACCCATTTCTTCCTCATCTCCGCTCCGCCTAACATCACTGCTAATCACCTCCACTCTGCCGTCTCAGTCCGAAGCCACCGTACCCAAAATTTTCCCATTTTCGATAACCCCACCCCCATTCAAACCGTCACTGGCCTTCTCTTTAACGGCGCCGACGCCGTTTCCTCTTCCGCTCTGTCCGCCTTGTTTAGGGTTGAGTGGCAGGGGAGGGGATTTTGGTGGAGATGAGGAGTTTTTCGGCGTCGAAAGTAGTAGCGGCAGAGCGGTGGGGTGAGGGGGTGAGGTTGAGCAACTAGGGCTGAGCGGGGGAGAGGTAGTTGCTAGGGTTTCTGGGGGGAGAAGGTGGGTGGAGGGGCTGGTGGTTCTGGGCGGCAGAGGTGGTGGTGGTGGGTGCAGGAAACAGCGCGACGGCAGCGACGTGACGATGGATTAGTGGTAGGTGGTGCATGGAGGTCCGGCGGTGAAGCGGCAGAGGTCTGGAGGGTGGACACCGACGAGCTTGGTGGACACGCCTATTGAGTGTGGCTAGTAAATGGTGTCTGTCTAATAGTTCTGCGCAAACTCTAGTGGTTCTATGCGACGGGGTACGACGGCACAGTGGCGGCGCCTATGGCAGGTGGTGGCCATGGTGTTTATGGACAAGATGAAATAGAAGAAGATGAAGAAGTCTAAGGGGATAGAATTTCCATTACAATTGTGGTTTTAAGTCCATGGTGTATTTCTGTCTTTTCATTATTAGTCAACGCCAGATTTACATCGGTCAACACCGAAAATCGGCCACATGGTTAAAATTGATCATTTTGACAATCTTATAGGGTTAACTCTGCACTTTCAGATTTTACAAGGTCATTATTGCACTTTCTCAATCTTATAAAGTTATTTTTACACTTTACCCCAGAAATTTTAAAAATAGGAATTTCAAGTTATTGTATTCTTTCATCACTACATCAGCATTAGTTACATTGTTCGATTAATTAAGCTTAATTAACATTATCTTAAAATTTCAACTTACAATTTTTCATTACAATTCCAACTTACAATTCGTAATATATTACTTAACACATTTTCGTACTTATTAATAAAATATATGCATTAATTGTTTATTTTATTAACTTTTATTTTAAAGTTGTTTTTATAAAATATAATGAATCTAATATTATTATATGATGAAACAAATCAAGTTAAAGATGAATTTGATGTATTGAATTTGTGGTTAAGGTGATGAATAAGAACTTGAAGGTCTTAGGTTCAAAATTTTGTTTATGTCCAATTTTTTTGAATGTGTAGGTGAGAGTCCAATAGAAAATCGTCAAGTGTTAGAAAAAAGATAAATTTACCATAACCACCATAATAAAATCATAAAATTTGATAGTTATTTTTTTTTTCAAATAGCAACTTACTATTGGATTCTTATCGACCTACACATACAATCTCCCACATAAAAAAGTTTGTCTTAGGTTCATTTCTTTCAAACCCAATATTTTTATTAGAATAATTATGGACTCTTTTAATTCATGTCCGAACCGGTCATTTGGGCCGACTCAATATCGTCCGATTGCTCGCCCATCATAATCCTAATGGCAGTAATGATGCTATAATCAAATATTTCTGATCATCTTTGAACCAAATTAGCGTGTGTTAGGATAAGTCAGATTGATGACTAGATCAAGATAAGAACGATGACTAGGCTAGAGTGATTTTTGGACTACAATTCTATCTCTGTAATCTTGTCTATTTATTATTTCTCTCAATAACAAATCATTTACGGGAAATAATTCTTTTATGGTATTAGAGCAGTGATAGTATCCTACCTCCTTATTTTCAAAAAAATTATTTTAAATTAATTTCCTTGTCGGAACCATGGTTTTTTCGAATGACTTCTTCCTTTCTGGCAAACCTGGGTTCTTTCTTCCGTCTTTAGTTCCAGCGACTGTTTTTTTGTCGACAACCCCAACCCGATCCAAGGCTTTCTTGAGTCTTCATTCTCCAACATGTTCCACTGGCGAGTTCCAGCCCTTGGTGTCTTCCAACAGCGATTCCTAGCTCTTCGGCGATGACTCTTCCAGCAGCATCTCTCAGTAGCAACTATTAGTCTTGTTCCAATGATGTCTCTTAGCTTTATTGGCGCGTGTCCAACACGCGCGAGACACCACTATCATTCCTTTCACCCGTGTGTGTTCTTCACGCACAGTATCCTGCACGTGTGTTCTCACGTACTTACATTTCTTGCGTGTTGCTGGTTGTTTGTGTCACGCACTGCGTGGGAATTTGTCTTTATGGTTGCTTAGTTTGCTGGTATCTCTGGTTTTAAACATCATGGCTCCAAGTGGATTGTAGATTCTGGAGCAACGAAACACATGGCATTGTCTCCCACAATTGTTAATCATGTGAACCCTTCTCATGGTACCGATCGTATCATTGTTGGTAACTGTTCTCAACTCCCTATTACTCATGTTGGCAATTCTCAGATTTCTAAGCCCATATCTCTTTATGATGTGTTTATTGTGGCTGATATCACTAAAAAGTTGATTTCAATTAGAAAATTAACTAGGGATTTAAACTGTGTTGTTTGCTTTGATGATCGTTTATTTATTATTCGACATAAAATCACTAGGGAAACTTTGGATAATGATCATATTGAAGATAGACTTTATGTTTTAGACTATGGCCCATCTGCTTTATTATCTACCGTGGAATCCAACAAGTCGCGTGCATCTTTTCAAACTTGGCATGCTAGACTTGTTCATATTCCGCATTCCGTTATTTCTGGTTTGCGTGTTTCTCGATCCTTATCAATCTCATCGGTTTTGGCCAAACCTACCCTTTGTGATGCGTGTGAAAAGGGTAAAGGGAAGCGATTATATTTTCATTCAAATGATAAACGTGCGGCTAGGGTGCTTGATCTAGTTCATTGTGATTTATGGGGGTACCTCTCCTATTTTATCCGCTGATGGTTTCTCCTACCATGCTATTTTCCTTGATGATTATTCCCGACTCTTGTGGTTTAACGTACTGCGCGAAAAATTTGATTTTTGGGATGTTTATCGCCAATTTGAGGCTTTTGTGGAGAACCAATTCTCTTCCACCATTAAGGTGTTTCAAAGTGATGGGGGACTGAGTTCATAAATGGTCGCTTACGCTCTCACTTTCAGACAAAGGGCATTCACCATCAGATTTCTTAAGCGCAAGCACCCCCACATTACTGAGATGGGCTTGTCTATTTAATACTATTATCATGTCCCTCTCTACCACTGGCCTCACGCCTTTGTTGCACCCGCTTATACCATATATCGGTTGCCCATTCCTGTTCTTGGTGAATGATCACCATATGAAGTTATTAATGGTCGGGTTCTCATATACACGAACTTCCATGTATCTGATTGTCATGTGTACCCTTATCTTTGCCCATATGCAGCTCACAAACTCGGTCCTCGCAGTTTTCCCTGTATCTTTCTTGGGTACAATTCCCAATACAAGGGATAACGATGCTTGAATCCTACATCTAGAAAGATATATGTCACCAAATATGCTCAATTTGATGACACTTCCTTCCTTTATGCCGATGGTTCTACTTCAGTATCTTTATTCTCTATGGATGTCTCTACGTTTTTGGATCCCACAATGCATCAACTACTATTCCTACTTCTTTCACGGTGGCAGCTCCTCTTGCTCGGCTTGTCACTTCGGTTGCTAGCCCTCCTGGCTCATCGATGCTATCGTCCTCACCGACTATGGCACCCTGTTATGCCTGCTCTACCGATATAGACAATCCAGTGGCCGCTCCAACGAATCCTTCTCCGCCTATCTCGCCATTGACCAGCTCACCCAATTCGCCGGCCACCTCACCGGCCCCTTCGCCGATCGCGACCACTCATCCAGTCTCTCCACCTTGAACTCATCCTCAACGGATGACTACTCAGTCCAGGACTGGTCCTATTTAGTGTAGAGATTATTCAGACAATGTTGCTCATGGCCTTCTTGCTGGTTTTCTTGCCCAGACAGAACCTACAGATTATCACTCAGCCCTTCAAGATCCAGCTTGGGTTTCAACCATGAATGATGAGATGGTGGCTCTTCATGTACAACACACCTGGAATTTGGTTCCACAACCATCGGATGTCAACATTTTTGGCTCCATGTGGGTCTATCGGCCAAAGTATCATCCCCATGGCACAGTTGATCGCCATAAGGCCCGTCTCGTGGGCAAAGATTTTCTCAGATCCCTGGTTTTGACTTTGACCACACCTTTAGCCCCACACCTTTAACCACTTTGACCAGGCTAGAGTTATTCTTGAACTCCAATTCTATCTCTGTAATTTTGTCTATTTATTCTTTCTCTCAATAACAAATCATTTATTGGAAATCATTCTTTCTGCGTGTTTATGTTTCGTTTAAGATATGTTTTTTTGCTTGCAGTGGCTGTTATCTTATGTCCCAGTGTATAGATAATGACTAGATTTGCCCTTTATTCATCATGTTTTGGAAGAACTAGATGGGCTACGAAAGAAACCCGATGCACAACTTGATGACGTTTTACCAATCGAGAAACTGATCGCGCTACTCAGTGATTGATAATGCACTCAAAGTAGGTACACTTTACAAGATTACGGGAGCAAGGAGAGTTGAGGCCTTGCAAATCCACCATGGCTGCTTATCCATCTTCACCGTTATCTTCTTCCTCCTCCGCCGTTGTGCGAGGGTTCCAGAAGGTCCATAATTTCCCGCAACCTTCTCGACCTCTCCCATGCCTTCCCGCCACCTTCCTACCCACTTCGCCATCGCCCGCCACATTAAATCACCCTGCATTTTCTACCACCGTCATCGCGATGATCTTTAACCTGCCACCGAAACTCGCCGGGAAATAATGGACGTTATTGCGGTGTTTTTCGCCCTGCCACCAAAATTCACAGGAAAATGATGCAACGACGGAGCTATATGGGGACTGAAGCCCTCACCAACCCCCGCCGAGACGAAAATTACATGGATTATTGGGAGTAATTTTAAAAAATATTATCAGCCACCTTTAATATAGTCAAATATTAGGAATATTTTTTAGTCCCTGCCACATATGTATTCTGCCACCTCCCTTGAAATGATGCATTTGGGATTGGGAAAATGAGAAATTGGATTTTGAAGGAGCTACAATATGATGATTTTTGGAAATTGGTAAAATGGGAAACAGAATTTAGGAGGTTCTGGGCATTCCAGAAGATGAAATGAATTGATTATGATTTGGGAAGGGAATGGAATTAGGGTTCTGGGAGGGTAAAAGAAAATTTTACATTTAATTTATTTTCTTTTTTCTTAATTATTGGGATATTTATCATTTTATATGAAATCGATCCATAGGCATTTTGACCAAAGAACTAAAGTTATATGTGCACTTATGATATAACAAAGTTATATAAGCACTAAAAGAAACCGGTGGTTGTATCTGGACTTATAAAAGAACGAAGGTAGGCAAAATTTTCTAAATCAAATTTACATTATATTTTAACACTCTTAATAGAAATTATATAAGAGCAATATCTTCTTTTTATTAATTTGATAAATGAGAAAAGTCCATTTATAACCCTAAATTTATTTTGAAAGTGGCAATATAACCATCATGGTTTTGAAAGTGCCAAAATAACCCTTAAATAATTCATGAAAGTGCCAAACTACCTAATCTAACAAATTTTGCCAGAATTCTTGACAATGACAGTTTTGTCCCTTGGAAAACTGAAAATCCAAAAAAACGTGGATTGATGGTTATACCCTTTTCGTGTGATTCATACCCTCATGGGTTAGATCAATACTTTATAAACAAACTCGGGGTTGGATCAGCACTTTCTAAACAATCCCAAGGTTACTTTTACACTTTACTCAGCACTTATTAGCATTTTGTACTTGAATCAAGAACAGGTGAGCCGAGTTTGTACTCTAAGCACTTTACCCCAAACCGAACGTAACCACCCTTTCCTTTCTTCTCCACCTTGTTGGCACTGCAGAGGCTCATTCCTGCGGATCAGAGGTGCTCCTGAAGTGGAGGTGGAAAAACACTGACTGCGAGGCGAGTAAACTGTAAAACTCGAAAAAAATGGTATGTTGATCTAAATCCCCCCCCCTCCCAAATACGGTTGATTGATGTGATATGAGTATAAATTTGTGCCATTTTTTCTTCTTTTCGTTCCTTCATTATGGATATGCCGTAGATTAGGTTTAGAATATGGGGATTTTATTCATTTTGATGTTTGTTCTCCGGATTGATGTTTGGATGGATGACATTTGATGTTGGATTTGTGTAGTTGTTTTGTGGTGATCTCTTATGCCTATGCAAGTGTGATGTTTTTGTGGTTTTCAACCTAGTGTTTCAATGTTGTTGGAGTGTTTTGTATGAAACAGGGGAAAGGGTTTTATATCGATGTTCTTGGATAGTGTATATGATAATGGTGTATATGGTGAGTTTGTTAACTCGTGTTATGGTAATCCCCTAAACCCAGTCAAGCGTAATGTTGTGTTTTTGAACACAGGGTTTCAATATTGTTGGGTTTTTTATGAACAAGGGAGAGTGGGTTGATGTTGATGTCAACGATGGATGAGTGATATTTTTGTGTATGTGGTACCGTTGTGATTGAATGATATGATCGTACTCAAATTGGTGAACTATCGATGTTTAGTTATCCATCTAAATTCAATTCCAAATACTTGATGTGTAGGATGAATTAGTTCATGTGG
Source organism: Rubia tinctorum (assembly GCA_032355605.1). Lineage (NCBI taxonomy): Eukaryota > Viridiplantae > Streptophyta > Magnoliopsida > Gentianales > Rubiaceae > Rubia > Rubia tinctorum. The sequence goes on from JAULKM010159568.1 coordinate 10,999, forward strand.
GGCATTAGCTCTCTAATATATGGCTTGAGTTGTTTTATTCAATGATTGTATATGCTTGTATTGCTTGGATTGGTTGTGTAGCTGTAGTGTAGCAAATGTGGAATGTTGAATGCAAAATGTCTTATTAGTTGTATAAGAAGTTTTGTACTAACTAACCTTATATTTATAAAAAAATGTATTGATTTAACCTTGTATTTTCTAGTATGTACTGATATAACTTTTTACTTTTTTAGAATGTACTGATTGAATCTTAATTATGTGTTCTAAAAATGTGCTGATATAACCTTATGTTTTTTTGAAAATGTATTGATCTAACCTTGTGTTTTTATAGGGTAAAATCGTCCATTGTTTTCAAAGAAAACTAAGCAGGGGTATTTTAGTCATTTCTGGGATGGTCAACACCGAATTTTTCAGTGGACACCCGTGGGGTTATTTCAACACTTTTGACTAAAAACTATAGCTAATTTTTTTACACTTCCAAAAATTTGAGGGTTATACTAACACTTTCGAAAATATATGGGGTCGTTTTAGTATTTCACCAAGAGGCGTATCTACGCCTGTTCAAGGTAGGGAAATTTCCCTACCATTATTTTTAAAATTATTTTTAGTTAATTAACATACTACCTCATTTTCAATGGATGTGACACACTTTCCTTTTTCAGATATTTTTGTGAATTTGACACACTTTCCTTTTTCAGATATTTTTGTGAATTTGACACACTTTCCTTTTATGTTAAGATTCATTCAATTTCATCCACTCATTCTACTTTTTTCCTTTCTAAATTAAATCTCATCCACTCATTTCATTCACCTAAATCCAAGCACCTAAAACTATGATGCCAAATCCAACGAATCGAATGAAGTATGTTTTTTATTGAGATGGTCTCCTGTGATGCAGTCTAAACTTTAGGCAGGGGTCTTTATGCAATTCTAACTATATTCTAGTTTCAAAGACCTATCTCTAATAATTTTACAGGGACGTATCTCTAACTATTTTACAAGAAACTAAAGCTAATATTTTCCAGGGTTTTTGTCCAATTTTTCCATCATTTTCCCGCCAACTGCATCTGCAAAGAAATTCAAAAAAATTAAAAAAATGCAAAAAATAATATGATTAGCGAACTGAAAATTATAAACATCAACAAAAAATAACAGAACATCAACGAAAAATCATAAAACATCAACTAAAAAGTTGCAGAAAATATAAAAAAATCAAATAAAATAGCAAAAAATAAAACAAAAAATCAACAAAAAATTTGAAAAATTACTACAACTAAAAAAATAAAAAATAAAAAATATCAAAAAAAGCTCAAATTATCAATTTTTTTTTAAAAAAACTACAAACATCAACCTATACCACCCAAAAGCTAAAAACATCAATTATTATCATCTAAACTTCACCCAGAAAATGAAAAACGTCAACATAAGGAAAAAAAACCCCACAAAAAATCAACCAATCACCAAAAAAACTATAAACATCAACCTCTATCTTCTTAACTCATATAGAAAATGAAAAATATCAACATGAGAGGGGAAAAAACTAAAATCATCAACTCATATATCTCCAAAAAAAACTACAAAACATCGACTCATATCAACTAAAACTCACCAAAAAATTGAAAAATATCAACATGAGAGAAAAAAACTAAAAAAATCAACCAAAAAGTTACGGTATCCCAAGAGTATAAATTCTTCACTGTGAAAATTGTAAAACATCTCTTTAAAAAACTGCAAATATCAACCAATATCACCCAAAAGTTACAAACATCAACTCTTATCACCTAAACCTCACTTAGAAAATGAAAAATATCAACATGAGAAAAAAATGCAAACATCAACCTATATCACCCATAAAGCTACAAACATCAACTCCTATCACCTAAACCTCACCCGGAAAATGAAAAACATCAACATGAGAGGGAAAAAATCAACTACAACTAACAAAACATCAACTGACAACTAAAAATAATAAACATCAACTACTACTAACAAAACATCAACTGAAAATCATAACAAATCAATTACAACTAACAAAATATCAACATCAAACTAAAAATCACAAACATCAATTACAACTAGCAAAATATCAACTGAAAATTTTGAATATCATCAAAACTTAATTTGTCAAATTAAATATCAACCTCAGCATTACAAAGCAAATACACACATTACAAAGAAAGACCTGCAATATGCTTTACACAATTCATTCAAAAAAAAAAGTCATCTGCAATATGATTTGGGAATTCAATGTGCATAAAGTAAGGAATCAACTACTATGCATAAAGTAAGGAATCACGTGATAAAGTAATCAAGTGCATAGAGAAATTGATTCATTACCTGAAACAACTATTCATGCGTATCCTTCCTCCACAAAATAATAAAGCAACACAGCCGGGGAGGCTTCTTCAAATCGCAACCGGAGAAGTTTCGTCGAATCGCAAATTGGAGAAGCTTTGTCAAAATTGGAGAAGCTCGCCGTGAATCTCAAACAAGAGCAAATCGGAGTTTGTTTTCAACAGAGGTCGCAAATTGGAGATCGTCTTCCGCTGCACTGTCGCTGTGTTCCGCCGGTAACTGCCGCTGGGGACCAGAAGAAGAAGAAACGCAGCATCGGCGTCGAATTGCAGAGCCTAGGGTTTTACGGCATCGAATTGTATAGAATTCCGGCGGACAGGGAAGACCGGCAGATATCGATGAGTTTCAGGTGAATTTCTAGTGTAAACTGGCAGAAAACCGGTAGAAACCGTCAGCCGATGGCGGTTTCCGATCGGCAAGAGAAAAATAAAAAATCTATTTTTTTGGTATGATATATATATATAGTATTTTGATTATTGCACAGTTGGTCCCTAAATTTTTCAGCATATTTTGAAAAAAATCTCATCCCAAATGAAATTTCTTATAATTACACAATAATTCATAGCCTAAAGTTTAGGCTGCCTAAAAACAAGACTTTGTATTTTTTTATTAATGCCCTAGTTTATTTTAAATTTTAGATCCACTTTATTCCTCTAAATTTAAAATTTATCTTAAAATTTTAACACCATTTTCAGAGTCATCAAATTAAATTATGATCCACCAAAAAAATCTTACTCCGCCCCTGATTTCATCCTTGGTAAATTGCCCCTATTAAAACAAATTCCAATATTCTTACGCAGGAACACAGATGTCAGGTTCTTTACCTCTTTTCTGCTTTGTACATGTTAAGTGATATTGCCGTTAATTTGTTCCTTAATGAAATTCCGCTCCGTGTCTACTGATATCACACTTTCCACCACTCCTCATCTAAATTGCATTCAGCAACAAATTCCCAGAGCTCCCGGAACAAAAAACCCAGAAAATCCCACTACTTAAACCATCAAATTTCTCACACAAATCCAAACGTTCTTGTGTCTGTGATCTCAGATCAATCAAAACAACCAAACAATGGCCAGGTTTCTTCTTCTGCTCCTCGTCTCTTCGACGTTAATGGCAGCCGTGCTTTCGCAGTCATCATCATCGCCCCAGATCTGGCTTCCGTGTGGAGGAGTGTACTTAGCCATGAAGCCGTGCATGAAATACCTGGCATCAAACTCGCAGCAAAACCCGCACAAATATTGCTGCAACGGCGTAAGAGGAATCAGCACGGTGTTGAACAGCAATCAAGGTAAGACGGCGCTGTGCAACTGCCTCAAGCTTAAAGTGCTGCCATGGCTGACGAACCAGCCGAATGTGCAGTCGAAACTTCAGCAGCTTCCTCAGCAGTGTCGAGTAAACTATCAGTTCCCTAACGTCGATCCCAATCAGCCATGCCCCTCAAGTTGTGAGTTCACTATTTCCTCCGTCCTTTTAACTTGCATAGAATCTTTTTCAGTGACTTTGATAAATATGTTTGACCGTAAATATATGTAATCACGTATAATAACGACACATAAAAGATTAATATTTACAAAGTACATGTTACGATGAATCTAACAGTATCTCATACGATGATTTCATTGATTATCTATTTATACAAATATATGGTCAAATTTTGACTGAATAAAAATATTGTTTGCAAGTTAAGGAGGAGTATTTTTGTTTGTTTGGGTGATTTCATTCAAATCTAGTTTTCTCAAAACCGTCTTTTGTTTTTTATATGTTATTTTTCTTTTTGCAGGATTTGAAGTTTTAAGTACTAAGTATATGGAGAAGACCATATGCATGGGATCCTCTATCATGCATGAAATGATGCTGTTTTAGTTCCACAACTCCAAATAAAGACAGAGAAAACTATATACATATATGTAATCAATTACTGGCTTGTTTGTTGACAGTCCAATTTATTTTCGTGGTTTTCCCATCCATTTATTAGTAGATGATATATAATTGTGTGAGGAGAAAAATTAATGAAGTAGCTATGTGCACAAATGGACAATCAATGCTACCAAACCAATTCAAACAACTATTCACAAGGAGCTCACTGAAATGTGAAAATATGGGAAGAAACCAGCAAATCCAACTGCGTTACCTCAAATGTAGTCCAAATTTTAAGCTAAACTTGAAGGATAAGGTAGACTAAAATTTTATCAATTCCAACCATGATCCAACGATGTTTTGAGGGAGAAAGAATCAAAGCAAAAGAGGACCAAAGGAAATGGAGGGGGGGGGGGGGGGGGTCAATATCACTTACATAGTGATTAGTTGTTATCTCCACTTTCACTTCAGTGTGAGACTTGGTGTTGATTGTTGCCAAAAATCCCCCCCTCAAACCATTAATTGCACCACGGTATCTTTCATCCTCACACAACGGAATCGTTCATCCTCTCAAACCATTAGGTTGACTTTCGACACAAGGACACTCATGTCATTGCCAAAGGAAAAACTGAGGGCCTCCATTGGGCGCACACGCAATCCTTGTCTCGAGCATAACACTTGACAATCACCTTGGTTAGGCAGATTTTCAACACAAGGGCACAATTATCATCGCTAAGGGTACACTAGTGGGAGAATGGCCAGTAACAGCTCCGTAAGATGGAGGCTCCGTATAAAATCACTAGGATTGTCTTCTAATATAGGTTCTGAACTAGGAACCATTCATTTCGAATGTCAAATTTGAAGGACCCACTGTTCAAAATTGAACCACTATGTAATAACCAATTGCACAACTCCCTTAAATGGTTGTTCGACTATAACCTCCTTCTAATATAGGTTCCAAACTCATAATCATTCATTTTGGGTGTCAAATTTGAAGGACAAAAGTTCAATTTTGAACTACTGTATAATGACCGATTGCACGACGGTTTAACTGTCGTGTAATGATCATTGCATAAATATATACTCCCTCCGTCCCATAAAAATTGGCACAGTTTTTATTTTTCCCGTTTCACAGAAATTGACACAATTCAATTCTTACCTAAAGTGGCAAAAAATGAGTTTATACATTTACTATATTATCCTTCAAGAGGTTGATTAAATCTACTAGTCAACTCTTCCATTCCCAAAATACCCTTCCTTTATTTCCCATCAACACTTCCACCTCATCTTGCATAAAATACCGATCCAAAAGTAATTGTG
>JAULKM010159588.1:0-16529 GCA_032355605.1 Rubia tinctorum
TTCTTCTTAGTTAGTAATTCACAAAGACGTTCAACGACCATTTGCAAACCTCATTGATAAGCACTCTAGACAAACAATGCCTAAAGATATTTCATCAATGGCATTATATACTAAGAACCATAAATTTGATAACAACTACAAGTATTCTACCAAATGCCCAGCCATTTAACCAAAGAAAGCATTTATTAGACTAAACCTAGAACAAACAAAATTCAAGATTCAATCTTTCATTGCTACATTAGTATAAATATGATAACAAACAACATTAACATACTTATCTAGCAAGATTAACATCATTTATCCACAAAAATTTCTAATTCCATGTTCTTGGATTTTTATGCCAAATGTGAGAAGAAATTGTACACTTTCCTAACACTTCTAGCATTTAATCATACAAACATTTCATATTCTCAAACAACCCATAACATAAATGAAGTAAACAACAGCATACATGACACAATAAATATTTCACAACAAATGCACATGAAAGAGTAAAATAAAGTCTTACTATATGAGTTTGGAAGCTTCAATCAATTGCTCCCAAGTGATAAGTTTAGATAACACAAATCATACTAACATTAATAGACAAATTCATACATAAACAAAGAGAGAAATGAAGAAATAGGGTTTTTGGAAGATGAGTTTCGACCAAGAGAAAAGTTGAGAATGAAGATAAGATAAGGGATATTTATAGTACAAGTTGTTGTGAGAAGAAAAGTAAAAAAGAGAGCAGGGCGCGCAGGCTAAAGCGCTCTAACGGTCGCGCATGAAACCCCATTGCGCGGGCGCGCGAACACAGGCGCTGCCTGCGCATTTTTTGGAAGACAAGATCTGAACGAAGATAATTTTTTTAAAAAATCTGAAGTATGCTCTAATGAAGGATAGCATGAGGAATATTATTGACTAATCTCTTTTTCTATGGAATTTAACCTAACATTCTGTTTGTATGGAAAAAGGAGATCAGCAAACAAGTTAGACATACATTTAGCATAATGAATAGAGAACTTACCAAATTTTTGCTCCAACGACGAACGATAGCACCTCTACTTCAGGGTCTAGATGAAGAATATAATGAACTTATTTACTATCTGAAAATTTTCACCGTTTCTCTCAACGAAATCTTTTGTTATTAATGCTATGTGACATCTTTATTTTTCAATTATAGATCCAAAATTTTCCACCATATATAGATCCTAACAAAATCTCATTTACATCTTTATTTTCCAAATGACTTGTGATGGTGGTTGGGTTGAAGTCCACAATTTATACCGAGGCCCATGCGATTGTATTCTAATGTTACCACTGGATCAAAAGGCTAAGGTAAAGGGAAGATCTACAATTCCAAATCTACCTATGGAAACATACCCTTATACCAAGTATACACATGAAATATATAGTAATTCAATTAAGGTAAGATAAATATCTCTAACTGGAATTTGCATAGTTATCCCCACGCAATTGGGAGAACTTGTAGGGATAAACCCCTATAAATATCAGGGTATTACTCCGTATATTCATTCTATTACCAATACTTAGAGCAAACACTTTTGGTCTAACTTTACCATCAGAGAGTCTTTCCCTAAACACCCCCGTGGTATTTGTTTTGTAGGTTCAGCGCTCAACAACAAGGTTCAACTAGTAGAACGATTTTTTACACATATCAATTGGCATGGTGGGATCTGATTGTCAACAACCGTACACCTTGTTCAATGGCTCCCTCGAAGAAAACTCTACGCAAAGGTCAGTCACAAGCAGCCTCTAACCGTACTGACAGAGGATAGTCGTTTCATGAGACTACCAGTCAACTACCAAGAGTTAATCCACCAACAAAGAATTATCTCTAGCTAGCAGTTGATCAACCATCAAAGATGCTCCCTTACCCGCAGTTGATCTATTGCCGGCAATTGGTCAACAATACCCCCTACATATCTAGTTGTGACCGAAAGGACGAATGTACATGACGCTCAGGAATCCATAGACCTTAGGGATGGATTTATAGCATCACTCAATTTTGAAGAACATTTCGTAGGACAAGAATCCATCCAGCAAAATTTACCAGACTTTGATAGGTTCATGCCAGAACTGCGTAATTCCGTAGCCGCGAGAAGATCATCAACGGTCCCGGCTAGGGGGAACGATCATTCGCTTGTCTCAAAATCCTAACATCAACTACATCACAACCTTCTCCACAGATGGGATGCGATTTATCGTCCCATTGTGCATAAAGGACCACCAAACCTCGTATAGATGAGAACACAGGGGTATATGCAGATGCCATTGCAGAAGCAAGCACGTGTATTTACTATGGTACCATGCATGGAAGATACCCGTGTAGGCACCGGCACAGATTCCGATGCCGCTACATAGGATGCAAATACAAATTTTGTTAGGGCCTAAAAATGAGTATTTGGACTATATTGGGGTAAATTTTTTAACCTAAATGAAATAGTGATAAAATATTATAAAATGAGAAAAACATAAAATTATTTTAAAATATTTATACCATGTTTGACAATTTCAGGTTTTAACTTCAATATAAAAAATAATAATCACCAAACATTTTTCAATGACTTGTTTACTGGAATGAGGAAAGAACAACCAAAATTCTAATTTCCAATATTTTAAAAATAAATAGATAGACAAATATATATATATATATATATTTGGATATTTTTATTATAAGAAAAGTTTTCCTGTTAAACATATCAACATTATACCAATTATAAAAAAAATCTCATTTTAAAAAGTTTTAAGGTCGGAATATAATTAATTATATGTGGAAATTCATTTTAAAAGATTTTCACAACTATGTGTACTACATTTCAATAAATATAAATAAATATCAAATCACGCTATTAGTCATACTAATTATAAAATGAACAGGTGTAACGAGTAATCGATCTAATTTAACCAAGACTTTATGTTTTTATAAACATAGTATATTTTTTATAGATAGGAGACCATGACAATAAATGATTGTATAAAATTAACCAACAATATATTCTAACTCATATTTATCACTACCCTATATATAAGGTTTTCCTACTCACGCGTAGTTATTGTGTTTTCCAAAACTACTTGTTGTATATTCCGTCCTTACTGTAGCCTTGCCGAGGACCTGCATCCCCAATGAAAACTTTTAAATAGAGGGGGATCGAGGAACCCTACCAAAAGAGTACACTCCCCTGCGATTGCTCCCCTATCTTCTTCTTCTTCCTCTCGTGAGAGCCAGATGAGACGTCATAAAGTTATGTTTAACTAATGTACTGGTCATTCTAATGGACACAAGCAGAAAAGACACGGAACTTATAATATCTCAAATCCGCATCTTTTCCGATAACTTTGAAGGATCCAATGCCACAAGAAAGTGTTCTGGAATCGCTTTAGCTAAAAAGAATATACACTAAAATACATGACAGAAAGCTACATCTGAGAAAAAAACTTACTTATTCTTCCTCATCTACTTATTCCTCGTTTCCATCAATTCCTATATCAACGCATTTCACCAATTAGTATATGAAAACAAATGTACATGAATTTTAACCATTGTTGTTGTCCCTTAATTAGAATATACTTTCTTTTAGGTACTCCCTAAATTTGAAACTTTGTTTTCTCTTGTTTATACATTCAAAATATAAGCTTTTCATAGTATTTAGATACAATAAACTATGGACATTGATGCATCATCATGTATTTACAAATGACAAAGATTAAGAAAGCATCACCTGACAAATTCTTCAAAGAAATACTTCCTTGTGGGTGTAAAGACTATGAACAATCAAGTCTAGCAACCGAATAACCTGCAATTCAATAAATACTTCAACTTTCAAAATCCTCATTTCAAACCAAAGGTCAACAAATCCCAAAACACTTAAACAACATGTTTTAAAATATAAGAATTCATTCAAAGAAATGCCCTCAATAATATCCAAGAAATACTCGTATTCTACTTCAATAGCATCACTTACTGAATACAGGAACAATACTCATATAACTCACAATATTTCTAAACATCAAAATTTTAGACTCAAATTGTTCAAACTCCATTAAAAAATCAAAATCCCAACATCTTCAAACACACATAAAAAAATTATTCATCCTACAATATACAAATTCAAAATGGTAAAATAAATTACTAGAATTTAGGTGAAAGATGAATATGGTAAAAGGAAGCTAATTCCTTCCTGGACCATTTTCCTTCACCAAAAGCTTATGCATCATTAACACTTACAACTCATAGCATATGTTTAGCCAATTCAATCAAACAAAGTGAAACATGGCCAGTAAGCTTGTTGGCTAGCATGTCCAACATTATCACTTCACTTTTATTTTGGTTTGGTTACGACATTCCTAATGTTATATGTGCAATTAAATCAAGCGCAATGCTATTATTTGGCTAAAATAGTTGTCAAATTATCACCTTCGGACCCATGGTAACTCTAACATCCCCAATACTATCTTCAACATCCTTAAGCATCAAAGAACTAATTTCAACGCCAAATTTCATATCTTTAGATGTATAGTATCTACTCCATTTCAACCTACCATTAGCTGCAAATCATCAAAACTCCATTATCACTAAAACAGCAAAACTAATAAAAATTCATACCAAAATCAGGAAAAGAAAAAAGGATAAGCAAATCATAGTACATGTGCAGTGCAATTTTTAGCAAGCCTGCTGCAAAAAAATAAAGACCCAATTTTAATTAATAAAGCATGGCACAAGTCACAAATTGCGAAAACTGAATCACAAGTACAAGCAAAAAATACATAAAATCGAATATGTTTGCACCAGTAAAGTGTAGCTCGTTCTTACAGCCTAGTAAATCAAAAATACGTTTATCGTCACAAATGGAAAAAAAACTAGTAAAATTCTGAGGCAAATAATAAGACTTCTTGCGTGCTAATACTAAAATTAGAAATAATTTTTTTTAAATGTATATAAAATTTTGAGTAGCTCTACACATCGAACTGCAATAAACAAGAAGGAATGGAAGGTCATGCGGGCCATTTGTCAATGGTAGCCTGGAACGTGACGTAGGTGTAGAGCCAAAAGGCGGAAGAGAAATCCAGGGCCAGTGATGTGTCGCGGTCGCAGAAGTCTCGCGGTGGCCAGCCGGTGATGCAACGGTGATGAAGAAATGGCTAAAGCGCGAAGAGGAAGGGTGGTAGGAGGCATTAGAATAAGAGAAGGAAATAAATACATAAGGGTTTGTAAGAATTAAAAAAATAAGGGAAGAAAAAAGGGTTAGCAGAGAGAGGAGCGAAAACTAAGGAACATGAAAAAAATGCATCGATGAAAATCACTGTTCATCTCAACATCCCCACTTTTAATACATATATATATATATATATATTGAATTAACACTAAGAGCGGTATGGTTGTTTAATACAAAAGGTACTAAACTAAGTATGTTACATTCACAAAAGATTAGAAAAGGACATGTTTACAAAGGTTGCAATCTCCACCCCTTATATTAATTATAATCATTGGCCAAACATCTTCTTCTTGTATGTAGTCAAAATATTTCCTATTGTGCAAAAGAGGAGAAAACTTCTATATATTATTAGCATAAACCAAGTAGTGGTTTCAAAAATAATATGTTGATGCAGCCTATAAGAACCTGAAAATTGAAATTGGAGTCATAATTAGGGATACAAATGGATGCCTAGTTTCAAACTTTGCCCAATTTTGGCCTGCCTCAGATAGCCTGCATGCTGAAATAATGGGTATTAAACTTGGAGCTAAACATGTTTCGGATCTTCATTTGAATGAATTGGTCATGGAATTTGATTTTAATGTGGCAGTGAGGAGATGTAAAAATCTAGGATCTTCCTCATGGAAGTTTTACTCTGATCTCTTCAAACCATGCTAATTCAACATTAACTTTGTATGCAGGGGATGTAATTAGGCTGCAGATTAGCTCTCAAAGCATACTTTTAATTCTCAACTTAAAGATGCATTTTCTTTATTTCAAATGTCTCAAAATTAAGAACTTTAACCCTTGATGCTGTCACTATCCCTTCCATTAAAATTTCCTAGAACATTCTACTGTGGCCACGCAAGCATTGCACCAGCACCATGTATCAGCCCGCCCTTGAACAAATATGTTTGAAGAGCCTAATGACTCCCTAAGGCTTCTGTGCAACATATCACCACCCTATATATGGCTTAGTAGTTATCTCAAAGTATATGAAGATTAAATTGGTAGAAATATTCATGTAAATAGCATAAAATGAATTGAAAATGTTGACCTATTAATTATACTCCAATAAAAATATTAATTTAATGCCAATAATGATCAATAATAATTAAAAATAACCTTTTTATATTAATAAAATATTATTAATAAAGTCCTTCGCCACTTTAACCCCAAGAATACTTGTATAAAAGGTAAACTAGTCCTTACTATTATTCAACCTCCGGAGTTGATAAAATCCATAGAATAAACCAACACTAAATTTCTTTCCATCCCTAATGCACACCTCATTAAAACCCACGATCACGGTCATACCCCGAGGATGAAGCTAATCCAAAGAAACACCATAGGACTCCAATACGCTCAGAACAAAATCCAGAATGGGTAGGGTTTAACCCATACAACAAATTGGGTTCATACACCAAAAATACTCTATATAAGGACTCCATAATCCATCCCCTATGCTCGGTATCCTAATCTCGTAATCTTTTAAGAAGGAGCGCAAATCCTTCAAAGCGATTATGTCATTTTATGTTGTAACACTTTGACCAACCTCAACCACTTGTCTACCTCCTTCTCCCCCTGCGTCATTCCCCGTGACGTTACCCCCATCCTGAACTTGCCAGCACTATGAGAACCCTTATTGCTACACTTACTTACATTAGGTTTAGTCGTAGAAGACGAGGACTCTGTGTGGACAACTACCATGGTCCTGAAATAGAAAATTTAGGGAGAATAATTTACCTTCTCAAAATAAGCTCTCAAAAATAAGTTTTACTGGATTTTGAAAATGCTAAGAACATCTACCAACAAAGAAGGAAAGATCGTGAATTCGTCCGAAGGACGATTATTTTATAGAGTTATCAGGGATTGCAAATGGATAAAGTTACTTTACTGAAATGATAACCATTTAAAGGCAATCAATCACTTGTATCATTTTAAAATCAGAACTGTCACACATCAAATAGGAAAACTTGCTTCGTAAAATTAACTCCATAGAGGGTTTTATTAATACAGTAATTATTCCCTTATTTTTTGTGACATTACTAACTTACTCCCGAAATTTAGGGTATTTTAAACGGTTACATAAACTTTGCACTATATTACATTTATGCTCAAAATATTTTCAAGTTCTTTCAAACTATTTGTGATACCTATTAGACTATTAAGTATTCATCTTTATATTTTATAATAATCATTAGATATTAGTTGTTCCAATGATCAATTTAATTAATTGTTGGTGTTAGTATTTAGACTATTAAGTTTTATAAAATTTATATTTGATAATTAGTATATGACCCATCTAGTCCAAGTCAAGACTAAGCAGTAAAGCAGTAGCTTTGTCAGGACAAATCAGTTCGCTAAACACACACCTTCTAATCAGACTGTTTCGCCCCAAGCTAACCAATACTGATAATAGTGGAAAGACACTGCTTGCCATGGAGCCCCTACCAGACCACGACTTAAGAGAGGGGATTGAAACACTTGAGCCATGTTACACGATCTGAGATCTATAAATACAGACAAAAAACGCTGGACGGGGGGAAAATTTTTAAGAGAGAAAAAGCAATAAAGAAGAGCAACACTAACTTGAGCGTCAAAACATCCTCGATTGGGACTTTGGTAGGTACTTTAGCAACAGTGACTCGTCGTAACCAATTTTGGGAGCTATCACTACTTGGAAAGAATCCCACAAGTTAGCCAAGACTAAGCAGTAAATCAGCCACTTCGCGGAGACAGGTCAGTTCGCTAAACATGCACCATCTCTAGAGAATAGCGAAAGACACCACTTTCCATAAATTCCCCTTCCAAGCTATGGTAGAGAGAGGAGCGAAACACGGGGGCCACGATCACACGATCTAGACTTTATATATATAGATTGAAAACACCAGGAAAAGGGAGAGATTTTTAAGAGAGAAAAAAACATAAAGAAGAGCAGCACTAACTTAAGCGTTAGAGATTCGTCCCCGAGGTACGCCCTAGGACTTTTGCAAATTCTCTAGAAAGAGGGACTCATCACAACCAATTCTGAAAACTATCATTACTACGATGGAATCCCCCACATCAATAATAATTTTTAGATATTTGTTGTTTCATTGGTAGATTCGATTAGCTGAATGTGTTGACCTTTATAAAAATTATTTATGAAATTTATATTTAATAATAAAATTATTTATGAAATTTATATTTAATAATAAAATTATTTATGAAATTTATATTTAATAATAAAATTATTTAGCGGATCTACATGGCTCAACCGGAAGGGTTCATCAAGGTTGGAGATGAAGAAAATATATGTCTCCTTAGAAAATCTCTTTATGGCTTGAAACAATCCCCGGGGCGATGGTATCTTAGGTTTGATGAGTTTATGTTCGAAATGGTTTTGTTCGGAGAAATTATGATAATTGTGTTTATATCAAGTGGGTGAATGGTTGTGGAGTATTCTTGTTGCTATATGTGGATGACATGTTTACAGCGTTGAAACACAAGAATGAGTTTCATGACTTGTCAAGGCTATTGAATAGTGAGTTCGAAATGAAAGACATAGGACCGACAAAGAAGATTTTGGGGATGGAAATCATACGGAATAGGATACGCGGTGAATTATTTTTGTCTCAATGTGATTATCTTCGAAAGGTGGTGGCTAAGTTCGAGATGTCGGAGGCAAAGGTGGCAGTTCATTTCAAACTCTCCGAAAATATGTCGCCAAATACCAAGGAGGGTCAAGCGAGCATGGAGCATAATCCTTATGCAAGTGTCATTGGAAGTGTCATGTATGTCATAGTGTGCACACGACCAAATTTAGCATATGCGGCTAGTCTTGTGAGCCAGTTTATGGCTAACCCAGGTAGAGAACATTGTGAGGTAATGAAGTGGGTTCTTCGGTTTGTGAAGGTAACTTCAAATGTTGTCTTACACTACAAACGGGTGAATGAAAGTGAGATTAAGTTGAGAGGATATGTTGATGCAGACTTTGCAGGTGACTTGGACAAGAGACGGTCGTTGACCGGATATGTATTCACCTTATTTGGTTGTGTGAGGAGTTGGAACAATTAGTGGTCGCACTTTCTACGACGGAGACCGAGTACATCTCCCTCAAGGAAGGTGTGAAGGGATCTCTTTGGTTAAAGGGGTTGATCGATGAGCTCGGGATTGCGCAAAATGAGGTGGAGGTGTTTCGTGATAATCAAAGCATGATACACTTGACCAACAACCAAATGTATCATAAGAGGACGAAGCACATCGACATAAAACTGCACTTCATTTGAGATGTCATCGTCGAGGGGTCTGTTGTTTTTGAGAAAGCGCACACGGATGAGAATCCGACGGATATGGCTACAAAGGTGGTGACGAGCAGGGCCGTCTAATAGCACGTGCAAGGTGAGTAGCTGAACAGGGCCTCCAAAGAATTAAGGGCCCAATTTTTAAAACCCTTTTAATAGGGTTGTATTTAATAAATAAAATAAAATAATAAATATGAAAGGCCTCTTTTCTTTTCCTATTCCGATTGAGATTATCCAACGTATTTACTATTTTTGCAAACTCTACTACAAGATGGAATATTTTGAAAGAAAATTTAAAATATTTCACCCTTAAATCATTATCATGACACATTGGGAGAGTCGTATTGATAGTGTTAAAGCTATACAATTTCAAACTGTTGAAGTTAGAAAAGTTTTACTACAAGTAAGTGATGATGATAATGATTCTAAAATAAAAAGTGAAGTTAAATCCCTTGCATTCAATGAGTTTGGTGATTTTGAGTTTCTTATGGAAATAATTATTTGGTATGATATATTGTATTGGGTTAATGTGGTTAGTAAACATTTGCAATCAAAACATATGGTTATTGATGATGATATTATAAAAATTAAGGGTTTGATTTCTTATTTGAGAAATATAGAGAATCTGCTTTTATGATGCTATGGATACAAATTTAAAAAATTGCAAATGGTTTAGATCGATATTGATCCCATATATTCTAAAAGACGTGAAATTAGAAGAAAATACATTTTGATGAGAATCATGTTGATGCATTCATTGTTTCACAAACGACAGAGAATCATTTAAAGTGAATTATTTCATATATATTATTGATCAAGCAATTTCTTCACTTTTAGATTTGAAGAATATCAACAATATGATAATTTGTTTGGTTTCTTATTTACTTTTGATAAGTTACACTCTACATATGATGTTCACCTAAAGTCTAGCTTGTTGTAATAATCTTGAAACATCTCCTTAAAACATTAAACAATCTGATATTGATGGTAATGACTTGTTTATGGAGTTAAAACTACTTAGAGAATTCTTGCCTAGTGAAAAAATGGGAGTTGATGATATTTTGAAAATTTTGATACGTATTGAATATTTTCCTGATTATCTTATTGCATATAGAATTCTGTTAACTATTCCTGTGACTGTTGCTTCTACAGAGAGAAGTTTTTCAAAATTGAAACTGTGAAGTTTATTTGCGCTAGACAATGTTACAAGAAAGACTAAATTGACTAGTATTGATAGCAATCGAGAATGATTTGTCGGAGAAAATAAATTATGAAGAATTAATCGATGATTTTGTTTCGAGAAAAGTTAGGAGGATAGCACTTTTCAAACAAATTATTGCTAGTATATTAAAAATTACACGTGCTTGAATAAATGTTTGATTTCAATGATTAATGAAAAATTTATATATACATATATATATATATATTAATTATCTCTTAGAGGGCCTCAGATTACTTTTTTTTTTTGGAAGGGCCTCCGTAATGTTTGAGACAGTCATGTGTCCTACATCGGTTTCTTACAAAGATAATGACTTACATATAAGGTATTGGGTCAACTCCACTTAGTACCAATTGGTTTTAAGATGAAAACCCAAAATACCTTGAAATTTAACATAATTGCTACTGACCATTTTTTTAAAACACTTTTGAATGATTGATTTCAGAAATATAAAAATAACGTTGTATACAAGCTTATCAAATATGCAATTTGTATTCTAAGATGGAAATATGAAGTTGGCAAATTTGATTACAGTGTCATGTGAGATTCCGACGGAGAAAAGATGAATGCTGACTGTTTCTGGTTGATCTTCTTCATTGTCTTTTGCATTTTTCTTTTATAATTTTATTTGTTCTGTAAATTCTACGCAGAAATATTATTTTATATAAAAAAAGTGATAATACCTCTTTACTTTTAATTTTAATTTATTTGAAAAAGAAAGGGTCTACTGTCTACGTACTATCTGCAAGATGGAGATCATGCATGGGTCCACCGACTTATTTTTTGGAGTTGTAAAGCTCTGGCATATGCTATCTTCGATGTCTTATTTGGCCTATTTTGATCTCCATTGCCCTAAAGTTTTAACCACCGCACATGCATTGACTCAATACTAGTACTCCCTCCGTTTTTCTATATTTGACACTATATGTTTAGTTATTTTTTTGCAAGTTGAAATGTGTGGATGAAATTGAATGAGGAGAATAAAAAGTTTAATGAGTGGTTGAGAATTGTGTACTTTTTACCATAAAAGGAAAGGTGATAATATTAGAAAAATATACTAAAATGGTAAGTGTGTCAAACATAGAAAAACAGAGAGAGTAGTTTATACATGTCAGTCATCAGTCACCAGTCATCAGCCATCAGTCATTCATGCTAGGTTCTCTGAAGTTCAGTTTTTCAAGATTTCTACTTTTTTATTTTTGTCCATCACAATGAAAATTTTTAATTTTTAATTTTTTTAAAAAAATTTATGACTGAAATTTGATTGGATAATTCCAATTATCTCTTCTCCTATCACAACAACATGCATGCATACATATTCGTGCAAAAAACTTAGAACCTTACATTGAAACGGAGAAAGTATTAATCTTTAATGGTGCGTATGTCATATGCGAAGGAAAAAAAAAAGACAATTATGAAATTTGAATGAAAACATATGAAAGAAATACACTCCTTCAAATATAAGGTAACTTAAAAAATATATAAAATCAATAGTCACCAAATTTTGTAAGAGTATATTTTTTTTCCTTTGAAGTATTCATATCTTTCAATATATTTGATCGTCTTTCCTAGTTCTCTTAGACGATGTTTGGAGGCACGATTGAGCGTAGACAGCCAATATACCATGTGGATTTCAATTTAAAATTTTCACGTGGATTGATAATTTCATTTGGGAGAGGTTTGCCTCACAATGTGTGAGCCAAATAATGTATTCAATTTTAAGAAAGCTACTCTCTCTGTCCCATCCAAATCTGCACACTTTCCTTTTTGGGTTGTCCCAACCAAATCTGCACACTTCGAAAACTTTCCTAATTTGGCAAAATTTTACACCATAATTTCCCTGTTTGCCCTTAATGAAATCAGCAATTTATATACATGACCAACAATTACAACACTTTAATTCCACACCTAACCATTAACGAATTGATTAACTTTTCCTCCATACTTTGAAATTTGAATTCAAAAATCTTCCAACCCTTTCACTCTCCCAACCACTTTTCTCATTTACTCCACCGTTCTCTTGAGCCAATCAAAAATTTATTGGACAGTTGAAAATCACGTGAACTAGCATTTATTGTCTTGAACGCAGCATTCATACTCATCCTCAACTCAATTCACAGATCTCTATCTCGAATCTTTTCTCTCAATCTCCATGTCTTCTCTCCTCTCAAACCCTAGATCTGATCAGAGTCTCTTGTCTCTGCCACTCACGTCCTTTATTTTCCCATTCTCACCTCATCTTCGTCGCCTCTTTTTGCATCTTCCCCAGAAGACAATTCGTTCGATGGAATCTCTGCCCTCCTCTTCCGATGAATCCTTCCCTAGATATTCAAAGTGCTATGTTTCTGACACATATAGCCCCTCGAAATTTGTCCCTGAGACAGAGGCGGATGATTCCACCTCCGCCTGGAGGGCTGACGCCATCGTAGTGGAATATCATGCGCCGGTGACCTACTGCTACCAGGACGGTACAGATCTGGTCAACCTGGGTGCCGGGGAAGCTCCATTAGGCCTTCCGTCACCATTAAATGTACTACATGTTGCCCCTAAGCATATTTCAGGTGGAGGCACAATAGCTTATGAGGTGAAAACCTTCAGTGATACAGTTGTCTATGCGAATCCTTGCTCCGCTGCTCTTTCTAACCCAGAATCGCCCTCATGCTGGTCAACGATGGTTGGAGGACTTTCCGATGACATCTCCGATTTAGATGAGACATCTGAAGGATCAAATGAGATGCTTCGTTTCTTATTTCCTCTGATGAGGGTGGTTCGAAGGCCAAAAAAGAGAGAAAGGCGGGCAAGGAACTAGGTCAAAATGTTTATCGCTCTGTTCATCTATGTTAGAACGAAAGTTAAGTAATCTAAGTGTATTGTTTATCCCTATTTGATTTATCATCCCTGTGTATTGTTTGTTTTTATCTCCGGACTATTAAATAACTTGACATTGCAGATCTGTTGAGGGGTTGTTAGCAGCGTATTTGATATGGAAAAGCGCTGAAAAAAGTATTTTTCCATGTTAAGCAATGATTCAAGTTCTAAATAAAAAATTATACGACAAAAAATATATGCCCCCTACTATCCCTTGTCCCTCGATATCGAGCTGGCCTGTTGGTGCAATTTATTGACTATGCTTAGCAATCTGATGCCATGTTTGTTGAGTAATGCTCTTTGCTGATTACTGATTATGTTGTACTTACTGATTATGTGGTTGAGTTGTGCTCTTTGCTGATTACTGATTATGTTGTGCTTACTGATTATGCTTGTGTGCATCTTCCCTGGTTATTCTTGATTGTTGTCTCTGTTTGTGTGTCATCCTCTTTCATGGGTATTGAGTACACTCTTGATATTTAGTTTGTTTCGTAAACGCAGTCCCTGTTATTGCATCTTCTCTGCTCAGTCCTTGCTTTGGCATATTCATTATGAAAGACATATGTTTTCATTATGGCATATTGCATCTTCCCTGCTCAGTCCCTGTTTCATAAACTTAGTCCCTGTTATGGCATATTGATTATGAAAGACAAATTTTTTCATACACAGCTACAGTTTTCTTGCATAACATTACAATTAACAAGGTTGGCTTTGAACATTTCGATCACACTAAAAGTGAAATGGTCAAAGACTTTCAAAATATGCATATACACCAACCCCCAAAATGTACATATTTCATATTCACCCGCCCCAAATACGTAGGGCATACATGGGTGAGAGAATCTCTTCAGTTTGTCCAAGTACAATTAAATGTTTTATGATGGCCCTTATATTTTCCTCATTTGCTGTCAGCATCCTTAGCAATGTTCCTTCTCTGGTCATTATGTCGGAAGTTTGTAGTTCTTGCCACCCCTTTCTTTGATTATCTCTATCATTGCTGATTGATAAGTCACGAATACTCTTTGAGCATAACAACAACTTCCCTTTCATATAAATTGATCGTTGCTCCAAGAAGCTCCACAATATTGCTTGATACCTGTTCTTGTTGTAGTGATTGTATAGAGTTAAAACCCCTAAATCTAGTATGTTGAGGTCAGGGGAATTAGCTGGCTGGCTAACTAAATTGATATTAAACTCATCAGACTTGGCCACATCTAGAAACTCTGGATCATTGATATATGTGGTGTGGCATTATCCTGTTGTATGTAAATGTTCTTCCTCATGTGCCTTGGCCACTTTGCCTTGATTGTTGGCATTACTTCATGTATAATTTTGTTCATTATCACGTCCTTAGTGATTGATGGAATGAGAACTAACTCCACGATACCAGTTGGCATGTTCTTACTTTTATTGATGGCAACCTGTTCTTGAACGAATAGGAAAATCCCGAACCTCCCATCAAATATAACCTCCCTATTCTCACCAAATCTGGGTCTACTAACAACACATATAAACATGACTTTCAGAGTGTGGGATTTGTGCTTGCATGTTCTATATAGTTCAGGTTCATCGGGTGCTAATAAGTATCGAACAATTTGTTTACTTAGATAAAACCACTTCTCATCTATGTGGATTATGGTTTCCATTTCTCTGAATTGCAGTTCTGCATTTAGCTTAGTTAGAAAGAAAACCAACCTGATTATTTTGTTCTTAGCTGTCAAGGCTGGTTTGATACTGTTTGTGTGGCTGCTTATAATCTTCAATTTTACAGCCTTTTGCACGCTGCTCTTCCCTATATGTAAGTCAGTAGTTGTGCACCTCACCCTCTTCTCTTATGTGCAGGCAAGACTTTTAAAGCCTCCATATCAATACTGATCTTGTTGTGGGAATTGCAGTCATCCATATTATGACTCATGTTGAAGGGCTGCCCCGACCCGAGCTGGGCTCTTGTTACTGCCCATATTGTGCTGACAGTTCGGATTGAACAATTGAAAAGAGCTACTGCCTCGAGCCTCCTTTAGTGCCTTATCTTCCCATTGTTGTGATTCTCCAAAAGGAATTATACTAGATGTTGCCTCTCCTCGTTTGTCCGATTCTTCTCTCGCATGCTGCCCCGAATGAAAAATCCTATGATGATATGGAAGATGCAAACATCATAGGAGGAACCAGATCATTCAGGATGCTTTGGAGGGCTCCCTGATGAAACTTACCTAACTTGAGAGTGTTCCCCCATAAATTTCACATGTTTGTGACGATGTATAGGGGTTTTAGATTCAAGAGTTTTTTTGGAAGGTTTGACTTGTATTCTTTGCTGGAGTAAACATGGTTTTAGAATGTGTATTAATTGGGTTTCAGTATTCAGTTCAGGTATTTATAGGGATTTTGGATTTGTATGAAATTTGTGGATGTATTTTTTTTCCTATTTTCATTTTATTTATCACAGGAACATGGGGAAATTTTCTGTATTTTGGCTGTGTTTGGCGCATAAAAAGGAGGGAAACAGCCAGCACAGTAAAATAAGGGAGGGAAAGGTTAAAAGTAATCAATGAGCCTTTTCTCTCAAACACGTGGGTTGACAAGTGGGGCCCGCTTCAAATTCTGCCCAACCATTTCTGTCTCTGAAAAAAATTGTTGGGACAGAGGAAACTGTAATAATTGTTAGAAATTATACGGTCTAAATCTAAAATAATAATGTCACAATCTATTAATGAGACTATTTAGAGAGAGAGAAAAGAGCAATACAATCTAATTTCATTTTTCACACCGAATGCCTGAACGGGTATTTGGCAACTTGTATTTAGGGATGATCATGGTTCGGGTCTGGGTCGGGTCTAATAAGACCCAGACCCGACCCTAAGAAAATTTAGTTAGACCCAGACCCGACCTGGACCCGTAGGGTCTGAAAATTTTAGACCCGTACCCAGACCCGATGGGTCTAAACGGGTCTTGGGTCCAAAA
>JAULKM010159598.1:0-16529 GCA_032355605.1 Rubia tinctorum
TTGTTCGCGACTCCACCTTTATGTGATTGCATGTAATCGTGTTACTGCTTTATGTAAATCGCATGATTTTATACTTTTGATTAATTCGTATTGAATTTTAAATGCATGATCAATTAATACAGTTATTCTTTTGATGCATGCTTGTGACAATTTTATTTTCGAGATTTCATTAAAATTGCTTTTATTTCCAGTATAAATTACAACAGTGGGCGGGAGCAAGAAGTGGGGTGGTGGAGCCAGGAACTATACGGGGAAGGGGTAAGGCGTTGAGGTTGTCAGCGGCGAGGTGAAGTAGGGTGGTGAAGTGGTGAAGTTGGGAATGTCAGCGGCAGTCAGGGTTTTGAGTGGGTGAGAGAGAAGGGGGAAAAGGGAGGTAGGCTGAAAATGGAAAAAAGGGACATGAGCTGAAAATGTGGACTAAGGAAAAATTAAATGGAAAAAGGGAAAAGGGAAAAGGGAAAAACAAAAAATTGATATTAAAAAAGGAAAAAGGAAAAAGGAGAAAATGATCATTTTATCCTTAAAATTGATCTTTTACCAAAAGCTAACGGACATACCAGACGGAAGTGCTACAACTGAGCTATTTTGTAAGTTAATGAGCCAAAAGTACAGGGGCGGAACTAGGAATATTATTTAGGGGGCCGAGAATAATACATTAGAATTTAGAGAAAGTCTAGTGTTAAATGGATTAACGGTTAGACAATCATGAAAAACCCCGTTTCAATAACTTTTGGAGTCAAATTGTAATTATTTATACATTATGATACATTATAAAAGTTTTTTAAAAGTATAGGAAGATCGTTACAATAAATAAAACAATCATCAAAGTACCCATTAGTTATATTAATCATAAAATGACATCTTCTAACGATTGGTAGCTTTAAAATAAGACTTTGTATAAAATTTAACCTCGAATCGACCATTAAAATAACAAAGTATAATAGATTAATTCATTTAAAGGTTAAAAAAACCAGATACCAAAGACAACTAGTGCTAAAGAAAATGTAAAATTGATGATTTTAAAATGGACAATATTCTTATTTTCATTAAAGTTGTGCTCTCTTCTTTTTTATCATATAAAAAGTATTGATGATTAACAAATTGTTATAATCTTTTCGAGTATAACTAAGATAAATATTAAAAGTGAAGTTGGATAAAATATTCTATTTATTATTGGACTCTATGCTAAAAACAAAGAATCGTATCATTATAAACTACTTTATTTCTGCGTCGGTATATTTCTTGGGGGTAGCCATAACCATTTTTTATACCCTTAAAAACAAACAAAATACTAAATAAATGCATAATACCTATAATAAAAAATAATTGACGGGGACCAGGCACCTTCTGGCCACCCCAATGTTCCGCCCATGCAAAAAGTATTCAAAAAATGAGGGATTAAAGGTGGACGATGGTGATAGTTCGAAGGTCACATAAATTGTTTGCTTTATTTTTTATTATACAAAGATTAATTTATATTTATGATTAAAATTTAACTAAAAATAATTAAGCAATTTAAGATAGGATGGGTAAGTAATATTTTTTTGGAAAGGCACATGAGGGTCATCCGAAAGAATTAACTAGACATTTTCCCTTTTTTTGGACAGGAGAAAAAGAAAGAATGCCTGAGACCTAAGTAAGGTCTGGTCTAATGTTAAATTTGGACCCGTCACTCAATTGGTATCCGGTGGAGCCCATTCTGTTCTGTCTCGTTTATCTTCATTGTGGGAACAAAAAATCTATAAAATATTTTAGAATTTTGATTTTTGATTTTTGTAATACTAGTAATAATTTATTACAGAGTCCGTCTCTTAAAATATTTTTTTATTATAAATTATGAAAAAGTTAATGTTTAAAATGTAAATTTAAAAATTAAATTAAAATTTTTGAATTGCATTAAACGGATTATAAACTTATAAGTATTGCATATTGCACATAATTTTTTAATAATGCAAATAAAAGTTTTACCTTTCTATTGTTCTAATTAATCCTAATATATTACTCCCACTGTCCCAGTTTAAACTGCACACTTTTTGGTCAACTTTTTCAAGACACATTTGATCAAAAAGTGTGCAGGTTGAATTGATACAGAAGGAGTAATAAACTTATGAAAAGACGATTTTTTTAAAGATTTTATCAATATCATACTATCCTTATTTTGGTAAAATTTGTCGGGAATCTAAATGGAAGGAAGCCGAAACCTTGAGAACGTAGGCCATGGGGGCATGTTCATGGACGTTTAACTGACGGTTGAATCCCTTCAGCAATGCGTCCAATTCTCTCCCGGGGATTTTGCTTGTTAAAATTCTGATACGCAGTAGTTTATTTTGTTTCCAAATCCTCAATTATTAAATGAGGGTTATTATCTAAGCTGATGAAATTCAGTGTTAATACTTTTGATGAAATGATAATTTACATAGATTTAATTATTATTCCCATTGATATACAAATAAGATATAAAGAGCATATGTGAAAATGACAATGACAGAGTTTTGTGTGAAACCATCTCGCAATGAAATTAAGGATTAACGTGTAATATTATGAAATTTAATTAGATGTGTGGTTTTAAATACAATTTAAGAAAGTTTGGAAGAGGAAGTAGAGAAATGAGTGCACATACCACTTTTTGGGAGGTCACTAGTAGAGAGAGCTCCATTAAAGACACCCATTAATTAAAGGCGGTTCCGCCTTTAAAATCATTTTTTTGAAGGATCGAAAGCACTTCCGAATTCCCAGGTCACTTTTTCATTTTAAAGGCGGTTCTATGTAGAATCGCCTTTAATGGGTTCATTTCTTTTTTGGCCCAAGGCAGAAACCAATACTTAGGCCTTTTTTGTTCTTTCTCCCATTACTCATGGACCTACTGCGCTATATTCTCTCGTCTCCCCTTTTATGCCTTCCCTCAACGTCGCCTCCATCCCACCGCCGCCGCTCGACCCTCCGTCGTTCCTCTTCCCTCCGTCGCTCTCCCTTTCGTCGCTCACCACCACTGGAGGTCGACGCCGCTCGCCACCACTATAGAAGCCGATGCCAGGGAGATGGACGCTGCCGATGAAGCCTCTGATGATGGAGAAAATGAATGCCTTCGGTGGAGATGGATCGATGCCTGAGTTCTCCGTCAAAGCCTCGTCGCTTGAGTTCTCCGTTGTTGATTTATGTTGTGTTTTTGTGGTTGGGGTTCCGCTGATTTATGTTGTGTTGTTTGTTCTTCATTGTTGTGTTGATTTTATGTTGTATTCTTGTGTTTGATCTATGCTATTGTGTTGATTTATGTTGTGTTCTTGTGTTTTCCAGATATGGCTTTGCTATGTGCTGCCAGAGACCAATCGGCAGCTTAATTTTTTAGAAGGGCAGAAATAGGTTCCAACTTCGGAACCTATTAAAGGAGGTTATTTGAACTGTCTTTGATCTATTTCGATCAAAGGCGGAGCCAAAAAAGGCTGTTCTAAAGTGTCTTATCTGGTTCGATAGAATTGCCTTTAATCACCCTTCCCCCACTAGTGGGTGTCAGGCTCAAATAATTGGGGAATTAATTATTCTGGGTCATAAGAATCTCGGGGATCAAGAATTCGGGTTGGAGAAATTCACAGATCAATTTTCCCTCATTTCCGCGCATGCACAGTTTTCACTACCAGACTTGATGTTTCAGTTTCAGTACTTGATGTTTCAACCAAACCTTGTGATGTTTTTTTCATAAGCCTTTTTTCTCACTAAAATCATGTGTTTTAAAGTTAAATTTTGATATTTTAACGTCATATCTTGTGTTTACATATGTTTTATTATATTTAATACATATTTGACAATAATTAGTTATTATATTAATTAATTTAATTTATATTTTCTTTTTTAGTGATGTGCTAACTTTTCAACGTGTCATTTTAAAAATTGGTATCGATGTTTCTTTATTCTGAATATTAGATGATTATTTAATGTATTCTTGATGTTTCAATAGTGTGAGTTATTTTTAAAAATTTTAATTTCGATGTTTAAATTTTTTTTTGATGTTGGTATCACATTGTGGTGCATAATTTGATGTTTTAACCTTTTAAATTTGATGGGTGTTTTTATTGTTTTAATTTGATCTTTAACTATTATAGTTTGTGAAAATTCAAGGTTGTTTCGAATTGAAGAAAAAAGCGCGCGCGCGCTCTCTCTCTCTAACTCGTATTCTCTCCTCCTTCTCTCTAAGTTTCTCACTGAAAACCTGAATGATAACGACTATATTCTACCTCAACTCCGACAAACTGCAACCCTCTGCCGAGCTTGGCGACAGATATAACTCCGCGCCTATGTCTGCTAACACACAAATCACTACCAATACCACCCATATTCACTCATTCGCCCAAGATGTTCCCAATGATCTCCCCCAATTGCCTCATCCTTACCGTCGATTGATTACTCAACACAAAGGGGAACTCTCATGTCTTTACTCTGTTGAGCAGATTGAAAAGTTAGCTAGCCCATACAAGAACGCTTTGATTGGAAACTTTCCCAAAGGCAAACCTACCATGGAGAAGATCGAAGTTGATTTCCGGATAATCGACTTTACAAGTAAGTTCCAGGTTGGTGCTCTTGACTTTAAAAACATCCTTATTAGATTCCAAAATATTGAGGATTTTTAGAGATGTTGGATTAAAGAAGGTTGGTCTCTCAATGGTAATACTATGAGAATCTTGAGATCGACACATGACTTTAAGCCTAACAATGAATCATCTATTGTTCCTGTCTGGGTTACCACTAGGAATGCCCCTCTATACTATTATAATACAGTATATATATTCATTCCATAGGAAATCAAATTGGTGTTTTCATGAAAATGGATCTTGCCACCGAAAAACTTACAAGGCCTTTAACCCTCAAAATATGTGCAAAACTGGACCTCCAATCCCCCATTCCCTCCACCATTAGACTTGGTTCAATTCAGGACAATGAGAAATATAATCTAGAATTTGAGAACATTCCCACATACTATAACCACAGCGAAAAGATTAGTCATGAGCAGTTAAATTGTAGAATTCTTCATCTCAACATTCTGCCCAAAAAACTCTGCCCAAAACCACACCTAAGTCAATAAATAAGACCAATCCAACACCCTCCACATGGATGCCTACTATTAAAAGTGTATCATCATTTGGTATTTCCATTTCACAAAAATAGCAAGAAGTTATGACTCATGGTTGCAGCCTCCCAACCCCTAATGTTGTTAACAACCAGAAGAATGCCAAAAACAAACCATATCCAGAGATAATACCAAGCTCTCCTGATGCAGACAATCAACCCATCTCATCAGATGATCTTCCAGAGGATCTCAGTCCTAATAACTCTCCTCCAGCTAATGTAACTGAGGAAAAAACTTACATATATGATACTATTCCTCATCTTGCTTTTATCTCCGAAATTACTGCGATCTCTGATCCTAAGATATCTGATCCTGAAATTACAGTAGTCTCTGATCCTAAAATCTCTAATCCTAAGATATCTGATAACTCTTTGCTCACTTTTCTTAAAGCTGACAGGACTCTCTTCAATCATCAATTCAAGGATGATCTATCAGGTAAGCCTCTAAGCTTTTCACATGGAATAGAAAATAACAGTCCCCACAACCTCTCTCCCAGGAGCAATCCCATTGTGGAGAACATATTTGCTTTACTGGCTGACCTTGACAATGACCCTACCTCTGATCAAGAGGATGAAGAACTTCTACAGTTCCATGTTAGTACGGATCAAGTAATTGAGCATACTTTGGCTATTAACATAAACACTGAGAAATCTAGGATAAGAAAACTTTTCAATAAGGTTAACACAATGAACCCAAGATCATCGTCAAAAAGTAGGTTCTCCAGTTTAGATGTCTAATAAGACCCAGAATTTTAAATGGCTAATTTGGAATCTTAGATGACTTGATACCTCATTAGATAGATTAAAAATTCTAATCAAAATCCATGTCATATCCCTCATATGTATCATTGAACCCAAATATGAGGCTAAGCAGAGCGATACATACAGGATCAAACTCGATTTCTAATGCTGCCACTGCTCACAAGTGACTAACATTTGGCTTTTTTGGAATTATAATTTTAAGATTGACATTGTTAGAGAGTCATCATAATTTATTCATACCAAAATTATGATTTCTTCTTTCCAAAGAGAAATGATGGCAGTTTTCTTACATGCTTCTACCTATATTGCTACTAGGAAAGCTTTATGGAATGTTTTGACCCCTGATATGAATGCAATAAATCATTTTATTGTTGATTTTAATGCTATGACTTCTGCCTCTGAATATAAATACCCTAACTCCCCTAACATGAATAACATTATAAATTTCTCTAACTTCATAAATAGGAATCAACTTAATGAAGTCTTCACTGTAGGCAATACTTTTACTTGGTCCAATTTCAGGAAAAAACCTACACTGGAAAGAATTGACAGAGCTCTTAGCTTTAACAAGTGGGGTTCCAATTTACCAATAGTTCTATACACACTTTGAGCAGACACACCTCGGATCACAATCCTTTGTTACTTACTATTGAAAGTAACATAGAGTCATATCCAAAACCTTTCATATTTCTCAATGTGTGGCTAACCAGACCTGAGTTAAGTAACATAATTAGAACTGATTGGGAAAAACCACTTAAGGGATCTGGCATGATAGGACTATTCTTAAAGCTTAAAAGACTGAAAAATGTACTCAAAACATGGAACAACGAGGTGTTTGGAGATATTAATGCCAACATTAAAAAAGCAGATGAAGAGGTGCTCCATCAGGAACTTATATATGAAATTTCTAAATCTACCTCTGACCTCATTGAACTAAAAAGTAGAAAAACCTTACTCACTAAGGCTCTTCCGGAAGAAAACCTCTTATGGAAATAGAAAGTCAACATTAAATGGTAAAAAATGGTGATGAAAACACCAAGTTTTTTCATGCATAAGTTAACAAAAGAAGATCCATACAGTGCATTACAAAGATTAAAACTTCTAATGACACTTGGCTAGATAACTCAATGGAGATTGAAAGGGAAGTTTTAAGCTTCTTTTACAGTCTACTAACTGAGGATCTGGACCCCTCTTCTTAGTCCTTCAAAGACCACTTCCTAAATCAGATTCCTATTTATATTACTGAGGATGATAACCTCATGTTAATGAAAGATCCTAACCTAGAGGAAATCATGTCAATTGTTTCCTCACTGAACCTCAATAGATCTCCTGGTCCAGATGAATACACACCAGGTTTTTTAGAGACAACTAGGACATAGTTAGTCTTGATATTCTAGATGTTGTGATGGATTTCATGAAAGATAGAAAGATACCTCCTGGTATCTCTAGAACCTGGATTGTTTTTATCACCAAAAAGGAAATACTCATTTCCTTTGCAGTTTACAGACCAATTAGTCTTTCATGTTTCATTAATAAAATTTTCTCTAAACTGATTAATGAAAGACTTCTATCTCTAATGCCTAAAATCATCTCTGAAAATCAATTTTCCTTCATGAAAGACAGAGAGACAGCTAACAATGTCATATATCTCCAGGAGATGACCAAATTTCTTAATAGTAAGCAAACAAACCCTAACTGCGTAATTAAGCTAAACCTTGCCAAAGCCTTTGATAGGGTTAACTGAATTTCCTTGCTTCTATCTTGGAACATTTTGGTTTTTATTCTAATCTAATTCAAATCATTTTAACAATCTGTCTTCTGAATACTTCGCAATCCTTATTAATGACAGACCAACTGGTTTCTTTAAAGCTACTAGATGAATTAAGAAAGAAGATCCCCTATCTCCCTGTTTATTTAATATCTTCTCAGAAGCTTTTTCCAAAAGCCTAAAATTCATTTATTCTAATGGAAAAACAACCCATTTCAAACTTCCTCCAGGAGCTAACCTGGTCTCTCATTTAACATATACTGATGATACAATTATCTTCTTAGAAATTAACAGGCCAACTGTCATTAGACCTAAAGCTTTTTTTCTATATTTGAAGTCACTTCTGGCCAGATGATAAATTATGAGAAGAGTAATTTCTATATTAGCAACAAAGCTAAGCCTGCTCATATTCATCTGCTTAGATCTAAGCTAGGTATGATACAAAGTAATTTTCCTTTCACATATCTAGGATGCCCTATCTTCACAGGTAGAGTCAAGACTTCCCACTTCAAGCCTTTATTTGAAATGTATGATAAGAAACTGAAACACTGGAAGAACAAATGGATTAGTATGACTGGAAAAATAATTTGATCCAATCAGTAATTTTCTCCATACCCCAACTTCTTGGCTAGTGTTTAAGCCACTTAATCAGGTTCTCAAAACACTGATGAGCAAAGTTAATAAATTCTTCTAGGGTGAAAAAGAATCAGGAGGAAAAAGAGTTTGGAAAAGCTGGGAGAAATTATGTTGTCCGAAACTAGAGAATGACCTAGGCTTTAGAGATTTCAAAAAGACAATCACAACATACTCTCTGAAACTTTGGTGGAAATTCTAACTGGGTAAAACTTTTTGGTCTCACTTCCTGTGATCCATCCCACATTCCAAAATGACTTCACCTAATTGGAAGAGGATTATATCGGTCAACCATATTGTAGAAGAAAATTTTAGAGTCATTTATGGCTCTGATACTGCCAATGCCTTCTCCTCAAACTGGACTTTTTTCGGTCTATTACAAGACCTCTGTACTGATCATTCCACTAATGTGTACACATCTATATCCATTGCTGATTTCATTCATTAGAAAGTTAGTATGAATGCTCAACTCGACTTCTTACCTACAAATATCCTTAATTTTCTGTAGGTGGCAAGGATTAATAAACAAAGACAAGATAGGCTGATTTGGACCCCCTCACATAATGGATGCTTTACACTTAAATCAGCCTATGAAGCAATCGATGAAAAAAGGACAAGGTTAAGATCCCTCAAACAAGTTTGGCATTCCAAAATCCCCCAAAAAATCTCTATCTTTATGTGGAAACTCTCAAATACTATCTTGCCTTTTGATATAGTGATTTTCTTGAATATTGCTCTTGCATCAAAATGCCCTTGGTGTTCCAACTGTGATTCGTTTTGCATTTCTTTAATGACCGCAAAGTGGCTTCTGATTTGTGGACTTATTTTCGAAAACCTACTAAATCTGAATTGGCCTTATTTCCATCTATATGGGATAGATTATCTTTCCTTTCGGTCTTAGCTGGTTTCACCAACACACACTTTGAGCTAATTAGAATGATCTCATCATATGTGTGGTGGTACCTATGGAAAGCGAGAAATAAATATATGTTTGAAAAACTGAATCCACAAATAAATGTCATGATTCAGTCAATCAAACAAGACATTTTCCTCGCATTATATAACAAACCTATAGGGAGCATTAACTCGGATGACCTATACTGGTTCACCTTAGGCTAAACCCTAAGGCCAGACCACCACCTAAACCAAAAATTGCCATAGTAAGATGGTTGAAACCAATAATAGGACTCAAAATGAATGTTGATGCTTCATAGTCCAAACAACACAAAAGAGCTTGTCTGGGTGTTATTATTAGAGACCAAAATGGAGTGTTTATTAGTGATTTCATCAAGAGTTCTATAGTTTCATCTAGCTTCCATGCAGAACTACTGGCAATCTTCCATGACCTTAATTTTGCTAGGAAACTAGACATCTATTCATACATCTTGGAATCTGATTGCAAAATTACCTTAGAATGCATTAAATCAACCATGAAAGCCCCCTGGTCTTTGTTCAAGCTCGCTCACTCCATCCAGAAACAAACTGGAAATATATCACTATCCCACACATGGAGACAAGCCAATTTGATTGCGAATCACCTTTCTAGAATTTCGCATGAGTCTAACAATAGCCGACACCTTCCATGAGATCTCCAAGATTCCACGCCAATTGGCCTCATTAAACTAGATCAATGTGGAACACCAGTGCTTCATGTAAATGTTTGAGTCGAATGCTACCCATCTCTCCTTTATTGATATTTGCAGGTTTATGATTATACAAGCTCCGTAGCATTTGGAAAAGAAGGAAATCCCATCCTTGGCCTTGTGAAGCTTTGCAAACCATGGTGCTCAGTGATAATGGCTCAAAACTCCAACACTCACACAATCAATTTGAATTTCAGCTCAAGGAGTCTACTGCCCAGGGAGAGTTGCACCTGTTGCTTCATTCTTATACCACCTGGATATCTACCAAAAACACAACTGAGTTGTAACATAATTTTAAATGATTCAGCCTCAAAACTATTTACACAAAGGATGGAGATAGTTTTCGGGGAAACATCACTAAAATGTTACAAATAAATGTATAAATATGCCATATATAGTCCTCTTTTGCAGTAAAATGTTCAAGCATATCTTGAACCATCATTGTAATTTTGTAAACTTTAAATTCAGGTTTGGGGATCATTAAACAACCACATCCACCTTGAGTGGAACTTACTAAAAAATAAATAATAGCTATTATAGTTTGATGTGTTCTTGTGTGTGATTATTTGATGTTTTAACTATTCTAATTTGATGTAACATCTTAGTATATCTGATGTGTATTTTAGTAATTCATTTAATATTCAATTATTTTATTTTATTAACTATTTTAGTGTGTTATTTGATGTTTAACTATTTTAATTTGAGTATTCACTTTTTTAATTTGATGTTCAAATATTTTAATTTAATGTTTAGTTTGTTATTTTATTTTGTCTTAGTTTATCACTTAATTTTTTACCATTCAAAATTGATGTACTAGAATTTATACTTTATCTTAATATTAACTTTAAATTAAATAACTTTTGATAGGTTAATTGATCCATGTATACTGGCCCAAAAGAAATCCTTATGGCCCAGCCCAATGTTTTAGGAATCGGATTCAACCATGCCAACTCGATTGACCCGGCGCACGCCTTCTCCTACCGACGCAACGTCTTCTTCGACTAGAACAACGTCTTCTTCGACTAGAACAACGTCTTCTCGACGATAGGCGTTCCAGAGCCTCTGTCCGTCAGGCATCAAGATGATGAGTTTCTTGGATGCCTGGTTTCCACGAAACCCCGTTTGCTGAAATTAAGCCGGCTAATACCAAAACCTCGAGATGAATTTAGACCACTTCCCGACAAAATTTCGACGTACTTCCAACGTTGTAACCCAACCAAAACCATCCTTGTAACCCCAACTAAGACCATCGATGAATTCTCAATCTCCAACCATTTCCTCTAACCCATTCATTTTCAAATGGGTCACCGAAGAAGTCTGTGTCGGAATCATGACGAAGCATGCTCCGATTGTCGCCTTGATGCTCCTTTGGCTCCGTCGGGGATTGTGAATTTGGTGGCTATGCAATGAATTCATCCTCTCAGCACTGCTCCCGGTGATCAAATCAATGGCCAACGATGTGAGGTTAAACCTGGCAAAAATTGGCTAAACCCACGATACGAATTTGAGGCCTAGGAGACGAATTCATTCTCCTCATCATCGGAGATTCATCGAACAATCTCAGGGATGACATCGCATAGGGACGACATCAACAATGCATAGGGAAGCATAGGAATGATGGCGGTGGCGCTAGAGAAGGTAGAAGATGGCGACGACAAGTACAAGAATATGAGATATTTTCTATTTTCTTGAATATTTGCAAATCAGCCCCTAAACTTCGGTTAGGTTTTTAAAAAGTGACCCGAATCTAAAGTATTAATCCTTTAGCCCCCAAATTTAAAAAAACTTACTATTATTACAATTTTATATT
Source organism: Rubia tinctorum (assembly GCA_032355605.1). NCBI lineage: Eukaryota > Viridiplantae > Streptophyta > Magnoliopsida > Gentianales > Rubiaceae > Rubia > Rubia tinctorum. The sequence continues at coordinate 11,735 of JAULKM010159598.1, forward strand.
CTTCCTTATGTCTCTGGTCTCCCAATGAGACGGTCTCGCATGAGACGAACTCTATGAAAATATAAAGGTATAGAGAATCATATTGAACCCTAACATATTTTACGACATAACATTATTTTGTCTATACCAATGTCCCTTCTCCCATCAAGCCAAGTGTTGAATTTTTAGTAACCCAATGTTTGAATCAGAGAACCCAAACCGAGCACGAGGAAAACTCTTAATGAAAATGTATGCAAGCTTAAGATTAGAAGCAACATGATACCCCTCGAGCTTGCCTTAGCCCACCATCTCCTGAGATGATAATCAATATCAATATGCGTTGGTCTTTTGCACGTCACTAGATCCTAAGAAAGAGCCACCAAACTTACCATACGATGATCAAATGAACCACCGAGATGATACTTGAGACAACACACCAATTTGGAGCCTACAATGTTAACAACAAAGGGTAAAGGAACCAAATACCAAGTATGCTGATGACGAAGAGATACCAATTCATCATCCATAGCCAACACCCAATCAGATTCCATAAGAGCTTAGCGATAACTGCGAGGCTCTCTATGAGATAACGTACCAAAAAGAAGACCGATGACAACATAAATTGATAATTCACAAGGCTTCAGTGAACTAGTTTGGGATCGAGTAGTCATAGCATGTCGTGCGTGTTGTGGAGGAGAGAGAGGTTAACCACCAGTAGAAACGACTGGATAAATAGGCGGTGATGCTAGTGATGAAGCAGAGGGTGCATCAATACAGGTATCACTAGCTTGATAGATCATGAACTTTGAAGAGGAAAATATGGTGGGACAATCACTGTTGAGATCCAAAAAAGTGGAAGCATCCAAAGATGATGGTATGGTCGAGGCGCCATTGACAGAAGGAAAGAAGGTTTCACAAAATCGAGCATGATGAGTAGTATAAACCTTATTTGAAGTGGGATCAAAACATTTATAACCCTTGTACTGATAGCTATATCCAAAAGAAACACATGGTGTACTTTTTGGGGAGTGAAGATGTGAGCAACAAGCAGATGAATAAAACAAAAAAGTTTCGACAACTAAAGAGATGAAAGTTTTAATAGATATTTTACTGGCCTTGAATGATGAAATACAAAGACTTTTCATAAAGCACCAGGTGGGTGGATGATTAATAACATAAGTGGTAGAAAATAAAGCATAAACTCATTAGGATAAAGAGAGTCCGGAATAATAAAGCATATCAAGACCCATATATGTATTATGACGATTTGCACTCAACATATTCCAATTTTTCTTTAAAGTGTAAGGATGAGATATCTGACGATGAAGTCCCTTAATGGTGAAATGGGACTGCAATCAAGTAAAAGTAAACACCATACTACCATTATTCAGACAAACTTTCATAAGAGAAGAAAATAGATTCTCGACCAAAGTCTTAAATTGGAGATATACATCAATGAAACCAAACTTGAGTTGTAAATCATAAATCCAAAAAAATCGAGAGTATTCAACAACAACATCACTTAATAAGCAAAATCATCCCCTGCAGTAACATGAGAAGTGCTAGGCTATAATTCTTATAACATATCAAGTAATTATTAAAATACTTTAAAGTATATATTTGAACACAGTATGTGTAATTGTGTAATCCACAGATTCTATGAAGATTTGGATGTTTTGAGGATTTTACAAGAAATACAAGCATTTGAAGACCTGAAGACCCACCATTGGATCAGTAATGAAGAATTATATATTAAATATAAAAAAAACACAATAAACAGAGGGAGAATACCAAGGAAGCACCGCGCATGGTGGCGTGTGGGAAGAATGCCGCGCATGACCGAGAGCTGGTAGTGTGTGGGCCTCATGTGAAAAAACCTGGTGATATGCCTTAGATTTAATAGTATAACTAGTAATTATTAGCATACTTTAGATTGTATATGTGAACACATTATGACGTATTTTTGTAATCAGGCAAGAGAGGGTATTTTCTCAAGTTTACACATACTTGGAGCTAAAACTTAGACTACCCTATTATCTACACCTAGGTATTTTAAGTTCTTGAGCTGCTCTGATCACCGAACGACCACCTTGGGCTTCATCCTCCCTGACCTTGGAAGAAGGTAATATTGATGGTATGGAGATGAAGAGATGGGAGCATTGAGCTTCAAAATGTCAAAATTACAATTACTAGCAAGCACTCCTCAACCTCCGGAATCCTATACTCATCCAGAAACTCTTCCTTCCGGGTAAAGGTTTTGGCAACATCGTACACATATGTTAGGGATCTTGCAGAAGGTCGCAACCTTCACTACCCGTGGTGAATTTGAGCATGGGCTTCTACTGGTAGTCAATCTTTGCGTCAAGACGCTTAAAAGCTTCATGCTTTTCTTTGATCTTCGAAATGGTGATGCTTGGGGGTGGCAAATAGGTGGCCGGGTCAAATATGGGTTGAGTAATATAGGTTGATTAAAAATATGGGTATGACCCATTTCGACCCATTTTATGATGGGTAAAAAATAGGTTAGGTTTAAACCCACCAACCAATGAGTAAAAAAAAATCAACACTTGAGTCAAAAAATGGGTAAACCTGCGGGTTTCAACCCATATATGAACCTATATGGGTAAAATCTGCGAGTTTCAACCCATATTGTGACCCATATGGGTTTATATAACAACACATATGGGCAAACCTGCCGGTTTCAACCTATATATTGACCCATATGGGGTTATGTACAAAACCATATAAGTTTAAACCCGTGGGTTACCCATATGGGTATACCCGCGGTGAACCCTTAAACCTAACCCATATTTTTAAAATACCCAACCCATACCCACCCGAGTTTTTAAAATAGATAACCCGCTTGACCCGCGGGTTACGAGTCTATTTTTCCACCCTAGTGATGCTCATTGAAAAGAATACCAATTAAGTTGTCAATCGACAGAATCCAACAAGGGAAAAGGAAATTTTTATATAAAAAAACCTTTCGATAAACCTTGGGCTGGTTTAGGAACATCAGGTTGAGCATTTGTAGGCAACATATAACTTAGCTTCACTACCAAGGACCTTGATCGAGAAATTTTCTCCATCTCAGCAACAAATTTGACCTTTTTCCAATGTATCTTCTCCTATTTTCTTATTAAGAAATTTGCCTAAAGTGAAAATGTCACCACCAGAGAGGCCACCGCCCTCGGGGAAAACGTCAGGTACACTGCATGACACTCCTCCCTGGGAGAGGAGGTACGATCCTAAGGTGGTAAAGGAGAAACATATAAATGGAAGAATCAGACATGCTTGAGAAGGGAAAAGAAACGGTTGCCTACTAGTTCCGAGGTATTCAAAACAATTGAGATGTGTGAAATCCATGGGGAGTAAAAGAGAATTCATGGTTTTATAACGGAAGAGAAGAGTGAGCGATTTATTGAAATTAGAAACAATAATGAATGCCGCGAAAATAAGCAAAAACATGCTAGCAGAAGGGTGTTGCTATTTACACTCCCACCCTAGTGAAAATATGGGTGTAAACAAGCTGGTAGTAATAAAAAGTAGTAAAGCTTGTTGGACATAAAGTGCATGGTTACTACAACTCTTAGTCAAACATAAAACTACGTGCTTGTTTATATTATGGTGAATTTATCTATAAATAGAATCAACCATTTATCTAATAAGTGGTTGTGTAAATTTTTTTACTCCTCGTAAATAAACTCTTTTCGTTTTTATACACACTAACTAATAAATAAAGTTTTAAATTTCAATGTATAATTTCTATTGCTATTTAAGTATTTAAATGAATAAAAATAATATGCTCCTAAGTTATGTTTTCTAATTCAATCCAACCAAACGATACTCGTATTCAATAATTCTTGCCATAAAAAAATATTCCAACGAGATCAAAAATTTGGTAGTCAAACTTAGTAAGTTGTGAGATTCGGTTAGTCAATCTTGCATTTTGTAACATTCATACATTGGTGGTATTGGGCGGCGATGTTGGTATTGAAAATCATGAAAATGTTATATAAGAGGCACTATATGCTACTCCAAATTGGTAAAAAACACAGCATCTAGCATTACAACCATAGTTATATTTATAGCAGAAGACGTATCTTCATCGGTAAAGATAAGCTAAAAGATCTTCATCATAAGCTAAAAGGATGAATCTACTCCAGTACATCATCATTTTAGAGTTACTATCATCAAACCTACGATCAGCAACATCAGTATGATGAGGTACTTGAAGTTATTATTTATGCCAAAAAGTTATTATTTATACCAAACATTTAGGTCATACATAACAAAATCTACTCGAATTGTTTATGTTTATATGTGTTTTTATCAAATATTATGACTAAAATTAGTATTCACTATTTGTTTGCTTAGGAAGAAGAACGTGCAAATAACCCGTCGACGACGTAGACACAAGCGATAATGAAAATGATGACTAAGTGTATTCAAATCTCAACATTGGAAGTGAATTTTCTACTAACATGGTAAAACTTTAGAAAAATCCCTTATTTTATGTATTATAAATGTTGAATAATATTTTTATTATTCTTTATTTTATCAAATTTATAATAATTTTATTTGATTTTAATTAAATAATTTGTTCGTGAGGTTATATATGATTATTTTTTACACTAAAAACTACTTGATTTTTATAAAAACTCATTTTATTATTATAATTTATTTATTTTGAATATTACATAGTATATTTCTACATGTATGCTGTAACTTTAGATAACCTATTATTACATTCATTTTAAATATAGAATGCTATTTTTCACTAATGTGCTAGATTATTTTACTTTATTTTATAAAT
>JAULKM010159614.1:0-16527 GCA_032355605.1 Rubia tinctorum
ATCTAGCAATCTTCCAATAAAAAGATAACAAAAGAGATGTTAAATGCTTCGGAAAATACATGCATTTGACGTCTCATCATAAGGTCAAATAACCGAGGTAAAACGTTCTACTACCTCGATTATTTTATTTTTTGAAGAAAATAATATTTTTAATCTTGATTATAAAAATTGTGGTAAATAATAGATTTTTTACCGTGGTTTTATGATAACCGTGGTAAATATTTGTCAAATTCGAAGTAAATATTATAACCGACTTATCTGCGATGTCGGCAACAAGGATACGACGTTGCAGTAATAGTCAATCATGCGATGATCGACTTCGCACAATTGTTTGGTTCGAACCGAATTAGCTACATCGCTTTTTCTCACGTGCGATGTCGTACATGACCCTCGTTCCAAACCAGTGCCTAAATCAAATTACTTCAATTATTTCATGCGATTTCGCGGGTAAGTTGATAAAATATTGGTAAACTCAAAATTATGTGTTTGAATGAAGTGCAAAGTAGCACCGTTCTATCATACCTAATAAATCAACAATAGTTAAAAAAATACAACCAGAACATGGAATGTACCATCGAAAGGTCCCATTCTTAGTTCTCAACAACCAGTCTCAAATTTAATCAAACTAAATTTGTAAGATTAAATCCAGGTAATCCAAAACACATAATGCTATGATACAATATCCATAAAATATCCCATCAAACTACGAATCAAACAAAAGAAAAAAATATCCCAATAAAATTCCAAAAATTCATCATCATCATGTACGACAACAAAACATCCATGGAAATCAATGGGGTGGCGATAGGGGTGGGATAAAATCGTCTGTCGGAGAACTATTACCATCGTACTGAGAATTAGCTTGCAACTCTTCAGTGGATGACTCGGTATCGCCACTGCTTGATCCTTCTTCATCATCTGTGGTTTGAAAGCCACCCTCATCATCCCTATACCCCTCACCCCCTGGTGCATTGATCGCAATGGCAAGCATAGACTTCAGCCCCACCAATTCTTCCATAAGCTTAAGCATGCTGGGCTTCGTGCGCTACGCCAGGGCCTTGGTCTCGGACACGTCTTTCAGCAGGATGCCCCATGCGCTACGTTTAAGTCTTGTTGGAATAAAAATAAGTTAAAATAAATTTAAATAATAAAAAATTGGAAATAACCATGAAACTTAAAAACTTTCATACACGATTGCGGGGCAGGAGTACTGGTGGGGGCAGGATCAGCTGCTGTAGAAACTGATGGAGTCGCCTTGGGCCCTGGTCTGGGAGGAACATCTAGATTTCCGTTGGGGACGTTCCGATCTATCCACGTTCCCGCCTCCCAATACAAATGCTTCTGCCCGAAGTGGCTCGCATATTAGTACTTAGGCTGGATCTTTGATTTTGATTTGATGGGAACCTTCTTCTTCTCTGGAATGGCAGTGATAACGTTATTAGGGAAGTGTCAGCTCTTCGGGGCGAGGGCCACTTGGTGCATCTCTTGGATGATGATGTACCTGGGTTCGACTACCTTTTTCTCCGAAAGGTGGTAGTATATGACGTCCCCGTTGATCGTGCACTCCGAAGAATGTCCCGATCGAGATCAATATTTGTACAATATAATTGTACATCATTCACTCCTTAAGATTGAGGACATCAATCTTGATCTGCCTCGACTGGATGAGCCCGTCCTCCACTTTAATTTTGAAATACTTCTCAACCATTCAGTTGGAGTTAAGCAACCCCGATTGGTCATTCTCATCGACCCCACGGAGGCCAATTGTCCCATAAGTACACTTGTAGAGGATGAACCTCTAGCTAATCCTCCCCACCAATTGTGAAACCAATCACTTGAATTATGAACTCCGCAGTCATCTCCACGTCCATCCCGTTCACTCTTATACTGTAGATATTTATCATATTCCGGGTGAAATTGGCATAGAACTGCTTCACCTCTGTAACATACATCTGTTTGTCCAGGCATATCAAACCCTCCATTCATGACGGTTTGAAAGGTTAGAGGAAACCATTTCGGTCGAGTTGCGCCACATCCCCATGCTTCATAACCCTGACCTTCTTTATCCTCTGGCCCCAGATCATTTTGAAATGCCTCTCCACCTTCTCATCAACAAAGTGTATGTTGCCCCATGTTGGCAGTGGAGGAGTGGACGTTGTCTTTGCCTTCTTGGTGTGCAAAGAACATGCACCTGTAGTGTTTTCCATTGATCTCTTCGCTGCCTACTTCAATTGAGCCATCTGAGAAACAATGAAATGTAGAACAGTTAGTACAACAAGAAAGAACCTAATGAAGGCAATGAAATTTAGCCAATTTCACATGCACGTCGCAGACACTTCGGCAAGACCATTATGATCCGTACAAAATCACATATTCATGTAAATGGATTTATAATGTCGCAGTCCCAAACGACTAAGCCGGAGTAGTGTGCGACTGGAACACGGATGGTCCTAAGACACCTATAATATGTACTAACATCAATATCACAACATAAAGAAGTAGCATACCTATAATAAGAAGCAATAATGGGTGCCATAACAGTTCACTAAACCCTATCCCTAGTCAAGAACTTGTAAAAAAATCCCAATCCAAAATGTGTGGAAAACCCTTACCTGAGTTAGGGTTTGCTGCCTATTGAAGGCAATTTTTCGTTGTGTTTTGCATTTTCATTTGAAGCATTTATGACCTTTTTTTCAATTGGGAGATTTCAGTGTGACGTCGTCGGTTAGGAATGCAAAGGGATTGATGGTGGGCACTCTATATACCCCTCGTGAAACGCAGTAGTTTCAACAGATATGCGATGAAGCAGTATATGTCGCATAAATAGACACGCACAGAAAATAAATTGTGGCATCACATTTCGTACATTCTAGCCCACATACATGATAATATTTGGACCTAGACAAGGTGGAATCAAATCTATAATAGCCAAAGTCGCAAAACCAATCGATAAATATGAGGGTTGACCGGCGCATTAGCGACATGCGCATGTAATTAAGCATGGGCCGAATTTGACAAGCGGCCCAAACCAAAAATATCTTTGGACCTGGTCAGTATGGGATTGAAACCAAAAAATTCAAATGTCGCATAAACATTTTGTTGTTACCAAAAATATTTCGACAATGCCGCAACGTCGCGTGTTGGATTATGGGCCAATTAACCCAAAATCAAAATATCTAGGAACGGACTATTTAAACAATGAATTAGTTAATATGGGAATATTTTTTGGTAATAAAATAAGTAATAAAATTATTGGAGTAACAAAAAAAATTGGATCCGGCTACGTGCATAACTAGGTTAATAATCCACCGGTTTAGACCAAGGGAATTCTATTTCATTTTTGCACTTAGGTACTTCCAAAAAAGTACACTATGCCCCAATACTAAAAAATGAAAAATGTTTCATATGGAATTTATATGCACCATGTAAGAGGGACGCGAGCAGGGGTAATCGTCCGACTTTTTTATAGTATTCCATTAATACCCTTACGATAAGCGTTATGAGCACGATAATTTAATCATTTGAAATTTCGTATTCTTGGCTTTTAATGAAATTTAAAATTAATTAAATTTCATCCATTAATTTTTATTAAGTGCTACGTGGTCTAGAGTAAATTTTAGATGATTAGTTAAAAGTATACGAGGGTCAGTAGTAAGAACTTGTGGAAATCTATATGGAATAAGACCAGTTTCTTTATTACTCTCGGTTATTATGAGTTTGACTACAGATGACAGTTTTTTTGGGACAATCAAAATCGAGTTTTCCACAACTGGTGATCTTTTTACCTTTTGCACCTATGTCCCTCCAAGAAAGTTGGAGAGGTCAAAATGTAAAATTGGAAATACCGTTATTTAATTCATATAGTCACGACTGCGATGATTCAACTTGGGCATGAATGGGTCAATGGAACGAGCCCATATTATTCACAGACCGTACATGACAGAACTTTGGGGGAAATTACACTATACCCCAAACTTCCTTACATGTTCACCACGCATATGAGCTCTGCACTTGAACAAAACGACAAATGTTTCATGTGAAAATTATGTGTACTGTGTAAGAGGGATGCGAACAGGGGTAATCTTCCGGCTTTTTAATAGTATTCCATTAATACCCTTACAATAAGCATTATGAGAACGATAATTTGCGCCACATAGAACACCTGAAATTTCATATTCTTGGTTTTTTATGAAATAAAAGAGTAATAAAATTCCACCCATCAATTTTCAGAAATTTCTAGTACGTGGTCTATAGTAAAATATCGATGATTAATTAAAAGTATACGAAGATCAGTCGTAAGAACTTGTGGTAGTCTTTGTGGAATAAGACCAGTTTCTTTATTACTCTATTATTAGGAGTTTGACTAAGGATGTCGAAGGTTCTTTTCGGGATGATCAAAATTGAGTTTGGGACAACCAGTGACGTTTTTACTTTTTACACTAAGGTCCTTCAAACGAAGTGTGAGAGGTCAAAATGCAATAATATGAGATAACATTCTTTTATTCAAATTTTGATGACAATGTTGTTCTGATTTAGGAATGAACGGGTCGACGAAAGGGGCCATAATCCGAAAACGTAGTATTTTATGACACTTTTTGGAAATTAAACCATGATCCTTATGTACGAAATCACACATGTGTCGCATAGAACGAAACTAGAACCGAATATGGAGCAACATCGCTGAATCTGAAATTTCTAGCGGGATCCAAAAATTTCAGCCAAAAATTTGAAACAAAATTTCCCTCTAGCCCTAATCATTTTCAATAATGTTCAGCACTAACACCTTTTTCTCATCTTCAACACAAATCCTACAAACCCAACTCCACACCATCAAATCCATTCACACCATTTCAACAATGATAGGGCTCGATCAAATTGCTTCTCCAAATTATGAACAAATATCCAAGAATGGAGTATCTCTGGGTTCAAATATATTGAGTTAGTATTCGATTCATTACATTTACATTTACATTTAAAATTTTTGTTATCATACCTTCTACATGTTTTTTTCCTCATTCATATGAGATTGAATATTTTCACGAGTTATGATGATTTTTATATATGTTATATACTGTATATTGTTTTTATTTCCAATATAATTCCATGTCTGTAAAGATTGAGAAAAAAGGCTTACATTAGGATGAACACAGTATGAATGTGCAACGTCGGTCACAGTTAATCGCTAGCTTCATCCAACATGGTACCAAAACATAGAACGACGTCGCATAGGTATAGAAAGTGATGAAATATGTATATGAATATCCGAAGTCGCTCTTTACTCGGTTTGTATGACATTTCTTTCTTTTGAGTGTGAAGTCGCTTTTAATCGTATGGCCATATTATGCGTATTTCAGGGTACTGCCCAATGGTAACATAATTTTTTTCTTGTACACTACTTTTAATTGAAACAAAGAGAGAACATGTATCTAGATAGACGGACTTGTCATTTCACTAGTCGCCTTACAATCATAATGTCGTACAATGTACAAAATGGAGGTTTAATACAATTAATATTTCAATTTCATAACAACATTATGTAGTTTAATATATTGTAGCTAGTATTTGTAATATATTTTTTTGTTTTGTTGGTCTTAACATGTCAATCTTTCCCACATTCATTGAACAACAATTTATTGTTGTATGATGTTTAACGATTTCATGATTTATAGCATTTTGAATAACATGTAACAGATCTCGACAAACGATTGTTTGTGTCACCACATACGAAATATTATAATAATGTACGATAAACGACAAACGATGTCTCACCAATTAAAGAGCAACGTCGCACAAACCGATCCCCAAACGACACGTAACCGATGTTGCATATAACTGGCGTCGATTTTTTTGCGATGTCAACCATGCAAAATTATGCCTTATTCGTCAGCATTCCACGTCAGCGAGCACATGATGTTGGTTCCCCATAGGTCGCTTCACATGGTGTACGACGTCGCTCTTATTTTAAATGACATCGACTTTGATGACATCGCCAAACTTCATCACTCAACGGTCACCTTCATGACATGAGCGACATTGCATATATGTAAAAGATGACTTCATTCTGAATGAAGTCGCAACTATGCTCACCTATCATCGGCTTTCTTGCTTGGATGGACGTCACTAAAAAAACCTGCTAACGTCGGTCCAATACCGAGGTAAAAGGTACTATTTACCTTAGTTATGAACCGAGGTAAAAAAATGCACTTTTTACTACAGCTGTATTTACCTCAGTTTTTCCAGGACTATAAACCGAAGTAAAAAGACCTGTAGAACCGAGGTAAAAGGTCTTGTTTCTTGTAGTGATAATCTAAAATGCATAGACCTCTCTCATTGTGTCCCCGTTCCACGAGCTCGTTGGTAACCTTGTTCTGAGATGTATATGCGGAATTTGTAATGTCATCGCGAGATACATGAGAAAAATTCCAACATAATTGAGCATGATAACCAGGATGGTGACATCATTATCACTGGTAGGTGCCACCGATACGGCCACCGGGTGCGGCTGAGTCATCGCCACCTGGAGCTGGAGAGATGTCGTCGGCTCCACGTCCATGACCTCATCCACTGTCTCCTCTGCCACACCATTTTCCTCGGCTTCTTCTTCCACAAGCTGGTTATCCGGAAAAATGCTGAGAAGCAATAAAAGTAGCAAAAACTGATTCAGATGTTAGAGTCGAACGAGATTTAAAAGAAAACTCGAGAGCCTCAACCTTAGCAACAACAGTAAAAAAAACTCTGGTGGAGGATCAATGATCTTCTGAGTGGATGCAAACTCTTTAAAAAATGAATTCATACCACGCAAAAATAAATGAATAATATCATCATTAGAAACAGTGTCACCTATACCGGGAAATTCATCAATATGATGCTTAAAATGGGAATAATAATCTTGAGCAGATTGATCATCTTGACGAATGCTTATCAGACAATCATGAAGGTGAAGATGACAGAAACAAGAACTATTCTGATATTTAGTAGGAAGTCATCATACCATTGACACCAACATGGAGGCAGGAAATAGGGATGAGAACAAAAACGCCTGAACTTGATGATCTGTGCGAATTCCGTCATCGTAGGCATCAAAAGTCGTGGTCTTGAGATAAGATACAGCTTAAACGGGACTTTTGCCAGCAGATACCTTGTCCGATCTGGACACTTCTTAGATCCATCAATAAAACCAAGAAAAACAAAAGAAAAAAAAACAAAAGTAACCTTAGTGTGCCAGTTTGCATAGTTGGAACCATCAACCTTGATGGTGTTGTAGTTGATTAATTTAGCAAGCGGAGAAGACACCATGGAAATAAGCAGAAAACTGGTAGAAACACGAAAGAAAAATTATATCGCATCAACCGCACAACAAGCATGTTATTGGAATTGGAGGATGGACTTAACGTTCATGCATGGAGAGAGTGAAAATAAAAGTTAAACAAAGAAATAGCGGTGCGCAGATCGGCAGGATCAGCGGCGATCGGTGCTGCATGCAAAAGCGACTAGCAGCGTGTGAAAGAGCGACAGACGGTGCATGGAGCAGCGAATGTCTGGGACGAAAATCAGGCGGTGATCAGCTATCTTGAGAGCAGCGATCAGCGCTTGAAAAATAGGGGTCTGCCGTTGGAAATTTTTGAAGAAAATAGAGAATTTTTATAAAAAGCCGGGAATATTTTAGAGAGACCTAATTGATACCATGATATAAAGTAAAACTTATAAATAATTATGGTAGTGTGTATTCATACATATAGTGAGTACAAAGGGATACAAAGTACAAAACAAATATGGAACAAAATATATACAAAACCAATCAAAAAGAGAATTTTTTTAATCTTGATTCTAAATCAATTACTGTATATCTTTATTAGGAAGGCTATTATGGGAAGATGACCAAAACTATCCTTCCCTATTTTCTTGAATCTATGAGGAAAAACAATACCAAAATAATAGCATCAACAAAAGAATAAACCAAGCACACAAGACAGAAGCATTTACGTGGAAAACCCCTCCAATGCGAAGGGTAAAATCCACAGGGTCAATCGACCCACCTCAACCTTATTCATTAATCAACCAAGAGTGTTAAAGGAACCTCAACAATCATCTAATACTAGCACAAGCTTCTTTCAACAAAGATAGGATCGATAACCACTGCAACAATGAAGATTAAACAACAATAGGAGAAGAAATTGCCAAATATGTCGAGCTACTTCACGAGGACGAATGAGTCACTTATAGAACTCTAAAATAAATCATTACTTTTCATAATCTAACTACACGGCCTGAGAACACCCTGCCAAATATTTCCGCAAAATCCAACAGTCGAATTGTGAGAAATCGCAGATTTACCAAAATTGTGCACGAAAACTTGAAAATCCTCTCTCTCTCTCTCTCTCTCTGTTTCTCCTAACTAAACTAAAGGTAGCCAAAGTCCAAGTAAACCCTACACCATTGTTTTGCTAAAATAACTGGAATGCTCCCTTTTAATTTGAGCCAAATTTCACAAATGTTTGGGACTAATTTCCTCACATAGTTGGAAAAATCCAATAAGCGGTAACTTGGAGGATGACTTGGTTGTATCATTTGATACCTTTATTTTGTCCCATGATTTCGTCATCTTTTTGACATGATATCTTGTTCCGTATTTTGTACGAAATTTGTTTCGGGGAGAAATGTTGCAAAAAATGTTGCAAGAAAGAGGTGATCGTTGAGCATAGTTGGTTGGTTTAAAATTTTCTTTTTCTTTGAATTGATAGTATTTATTTTTATGATCTACAAGATAAGCTGATTTGTTGAGGACAACTCGAAACAATCTAGTATATTATACATTTCTAGTCTTACCTTGTCAATAAATTTTTGTTACGTGAATGAGATATTCAACATGATTAGGTTGCTTATATTGATGTTCGATTCGTCGTATAGTCAATGTAATTTTATGTTTTAGAATCAAGTCTTAACTACCATTTGTTGCACGAGGACGTCCCATACACTGCCAAACCAGTGTTGGGACGTTTCGGGTACTGGGACTGGGATTGGGATGTCCCTCAAACGCCCCCAACTTTCCTGAAGCGGTTGACCGTTTCACAGATGAGCGGACTTATGCCGGGGACGGGAAAGAATGGAAAGCAACATTTTGAGTCTTATGTTTTTCCAAAAATAACATTACAACATTACTAAACTCTGGACGAAAATCGAACCAGGACTTAAATTTAGTTGGCCAAAATTTCAATTAGTCTACGGAATATGCCTTGAACTACTCTCCAACTCTGATAATATGATGTAGTGGTACTGATGTTATATTGCTGCATGTAAATGTTTGATTATAATCATGCTATGTTTGATAGTTTTGTATCTTTTAAATTAATTTGGGTGTTTTTGAAAATTAATAGCGATAGAATAATCACATCAAACTTAGTCTATTCTATATATGTAGAGCATCAATCAAGATCATCAATCAAGATATTCTATTAATTAATATTTTATCATTATATTTTAGCTGTATCCTTCCCGTACTCTTATCCATAAATTTTTTATTTTACCATTTCCTGTCCCCATCCCGACTCGGTGCAACATTCTGGCTAATCGTTAGGAAATGCTTTTACTTTTTTTAGCTTCTCATGTTCGTTACTCCCTCCGTCCCAATTCAAATTGTACAATTTGGCTTTTGACAGTTGACTTAAATTTTTTTTGATCTTTAATATCTCTCATTAAGGATAATTAAAACTTTTGAAAAGTTGATATTTTGAAAATATATGTTATAACGAATCTAACGAGATATCACACAATTGTATTTATACTTGTATCCTAATTCAAGTTTATGGTCAAATTTAAGAAATTTTGACTAAATAAATAGTTAAATTGCAGTTTGAATTGGGACAGAGGGAGTAAGTAATTTTTTGCGTATTTGATTCTTCGTCAAGCCAGATACTCCTTCCGTCCCTCTATTTCTGTTTTACCACAAAAAATGTCATTTTTTAAAGTCATTAAAATAGTATAAAAATAGTTTGTGAACAAAAAATTATTTAATCTTTTTTTTTACATTCAAAATTTTACCAAAAATGAAAGTAAAACAATAATATATGGGCACCAAATAAGTCATGTAGGACACAGATAGGGGATGGAGGTATATGTGATAGTAAGATTATAGAGAGGTCTGGTGTATGTCTTGGGGCAAATACCATCATTACCTGTGCCAATATCTATGACATCAGTGTTTAAATAATTGAAGTTTCCCAGTGTTGAAACTTCTTGAGCCCACAATATGCAAATTGTAGCATCCTCCATGAATAATGCACCCCATATTTATTTCATGTACATTACCACCACACAGGAAGCTGATAACTAGTGCCACTTGAACAGACAAATTCATGGGATTATTAGTGTGAGGAAGCATTCACTTTGCATATATAACCCTACATAATTTATAAAAATACAAATATTATTCTGTGATAATTTAAAGTGCAAGTATAACCCTAAATAGTTAGTTTATGTGCAAATATAACTTTTTCCAGCAGTTTGAGGCCGAATTATATTGAAAAGACAAATTTAACCCTGACGGTTTATGTTTAAGAAACTAAAAAATTCTCAATTAGGTAATGACTATATTGCCCCCACCCATCTTCTTTCTTCTTCTGCTAATCGCCCCCTTCGTCTCCCTCGATTTCATGCCGCTGACTTTCGAGGAAGCACCACCACCGCTGCAGCTCTTAGCACCAGCTTTGACCAAACGTACCACTGGCACCACTCCAACACCACCCATTCGTCACTGTCGGCGAAGCATTCCAGCGACAGGAGAATCTTCTTCGCCGAATATAACTTGAACATAGAATTGTCCAAAACAAAGAAAATATCCACCACCATTAGTGTCCAAAACAAAGAAAATGTTGAGAATTGTCTACCACCATTTACTTTATTCTTCATGATTCAAACCTCGATATCCAAAACAAAATAAAGGAACCCATTCTGCTACACATCTATCTACCTTATCCAAATCCAACTATACATAACATCAAATATAAAAGAAAATGCAAGGTCAACTGAATCATCATAACCAAATCATCATATCTGAAATAGCGATGAAACTCATCGGAGAAGAAGAGCGAGTGACGGGTGCTTAGCAGAGAAGCGGCAAAAAATTGAATTGTGTAAATCCTAATATTTACAAGAGCTGAAATCCTTGAAAAATGTTGGGTCATATTTGGAAAACCTTGAAAACATACCCAGCAAAAGGAAATTAGAGAAGTGGTGTGGAGGGAAAAGGAAATGGTGGTGGACTGGTGGACTGGTGGCTGGAGGCGAGAGATGGGTGGCCAACGGTGATGGCTGGACCCGACTGCATACTGGAGGGTAAACGCGAGAACAAATAGAACGGGTAGGATTTTGGAAAAGAAAAGGGAGATTTATTTAAGTTTTATGTGGAACCCGTGGTCATAAAGGTAAAATTGTCCATCAAATTTCAGGGTTTAAGTAAAAGGGCATTTTGGTCTTTGCAAGCCAGTCAAACGTCGGAAATACTGAGTCAACGCCGGAATCGGTGTCATAGGGTTATATTTGCACTTTTATTTAGTGTTTAGGGTTGTTTTTGCACTAAAAATTATCTCAGCGTTATATATGCACTTTCTCAAATATATAGGATTATATTTGTATATTTCCCTCTCTTTTTTCAGGTCAAGACCATAAACATATAGGTTTGTGGTTGTTTATTGAATCCCCCAACCAAAAGTGTAAAAGCATTAGAAAAGAGTTTGGCCCAGTAAGCTTTGGACACTAAGTACTTCAGTTTTACGGGAAACTTTTACAGTTCCTGTTAATAGTTGAAATTAGGCCGGGTGTCCAAATATACTCCTTCACCCCCGTGTTAAAGTATGTTGGCCAGGCACCCTAAATCTACTAATATCAGCCACTGAGAAGAGATTTCCTAAAGCTTATATTTCATCCTTCTAAAGTGTGGAAATAACACATCTCTTCGTACCAAAATTTGAAACTTTTCATGACACATTAGTTGTTGGTTTTGGATCGAGTGTTGGGATGCAATTGTCTTCTTAGCAAGGTGGTCAGCAAATTGGTTCCCTTCTCTAAACATGTGACAAAAAGGAAAGACACCTTGTCTTCTTATGTTTTAAATGGTTCTAATAGTTTGGATGATGTTCCACTGTGGTATGTCGTCGGATGTAAGCAAAGTGATGGCTCGTAGGGAGTCCAATTCAATCTGAATATTGTGGTGTCCATTTTTTATTGTCCATCTCATACCTGTAAGAATAGCCAGCAATTCAGCATGAAGAACAAAATATACATTTAATTTTGTTGAAGATTGATAAAGCTTCTATAACTTTACCCTCCTGATTTCTAATCACACAAGCAATTCCAATGCTATTAAGAGAGAAAGCTATGTCAGTGTTCATTTTTACCCTAGCATCAAGAGGCTTCCATCTGATCAAATTACAAAACGTTAGTTTCTTTTTAACATATTTTGGTGCAATCCCTAATTGAATGATGTGCAGGTCTGTAGGCAGTGAGGTAGGCTACGGGTTAATGGAGAGAATCATAAAGGCTAGATCTTTACCCTGTTTCCAAATTTGGGGGCTATTAGTATCCTTTTCCTCCATAACTTTTTTTTATTTCTAGCTACCCAAAGTTGCCAGCAGATTATCAATGAGAGTTTAGCATATATTGAGCTCTTTAATTTAGATTCAGATTTGATGCACCATAAAAAATTCAATCTCTCCTTGATATTTCTAATGATCTAGTTGGTAGGCCTACGCTAGTATGGAAGGCATCCCAGACTTTTTTAGATGATATCAATCATTAAAGTAATGGGATAGTAAAGTGAGTCTTCTGAGCAGCAATGGGGACACTTCGATGCTAGGCTGAATTCTATGCATTTTAGAATATTTTCAAATGGTAAAGAGTTATTCAATCGTTTCCAAAAAAAAAGATATTTTCTTTGGAACTATTGAATTCCATCCCTTAATTAACATTGAATTTAATTATTTTTTATCCCTATGAGCTTCATATGTAAATTTAATAGTAAAAGTCCCTTTATCATCCAACTTCAAAACCATCTTATCAATGTGGTCAGTGAACAAAATGTCTTGTTGCATGATAGTGATGATGTTTTGATGCAGGTGAGGTATGAGAGATTGGATAAAATGATGTTTACATACCTAGAAGTCCTTAACTATCATTAGAGGTTGAGGGATGTCTAACTAGGTAGGCCAAAGATGGATGATTGGCCCTTTACCTGTCCAATTTGCAGTCCAGAAGTTGCAGAGGCCTCTTCCAATGATTACCTGCGTGTTAGTCTCGGCAAAAACATTTACAGTTCTATATCTAGACCAAGTATGCGATATTCTATAAGATTTTGGTAAAGACAAGATGAACTTTTCCCATGGGGTATTTTGTTGGAGAAGAATAAGATTACTTTTTTTAAGCTCCTGATTCCTAACCCATTCTCTCCTATTGGATAGAAAAGTTTCTTCCAAGATAGCCAATGTTTTTTTGGCCTATTTTCTAAATCATCTTATAAGAAGTGATTGAGGATAGTCAGTATCTTTTTTATGATGTGGGCTATCAGTTCAAGGACAACCTGTATGTGATGGGGCTAAGCATTGAGTATATGATTTATGAGGATTAATCTACCACCTGGTGTCAACCAGTTATTCTTCTAGTTTTAGGTCCTTGAGTTCAATCTATAAATGATTTCATTGAAATTTGAATTCATTTTTCTACCTCTATGTACTGTAACCCCCAGGTATTGGAAAGGCATGTTTCCTTGGTTGAATCATGAGATTTGCATAACCTTATCTAATTTATTTTTACTGATATTGCCTGTATAAAACTCACTCTTAGAAAAATTAATCCTCTTTCCAGTTGCCCTTTGAAATATCTCCAAAAACTTCATTAAGTTTTGTAGAGTTTTTTTGTGGCAGTTAGGGATATATCAGTATTGTCTGCGAAGGATAATTGCTTGAAGTTCAAAGCTGAGGAGAGGGAGGTTCAATGCAATTAATCTTTCAATTTCACATCAACCTTATGTATTTTAATACATTCTAACTTGTATTGGTAATATATATACATATATATATATACATACACAAACTCACACATATATAAAGAATCATGTTAGAACACCTATCTTCAGTGAAAACACCCACTTATGTGAAAACAAATCTAAACCATTGAAAAATAATAAATTAGTGGCTGAGATTTATTAGCATACAAAATACGTGGAACTTTTCTTGGATCACAATCCTTTTTTAGGGTTTTTATTCATCACTTCTTCGACTTTACTGAATACCTAGAATTCTCCTTTATTTCTGCGAGCTACTCTTCAACAATCGACGACAACTTCTTCACCATGACCGGTGCTAGAAAATTTGTATTTAGACAACCGATATCGGTAACTCGGCCTATCATTTCACACTCCGAGTATCTACATGTGTATGCATACTTTGTGATTGAACATTGTTTGATGCAACTTTTGGTACCGGAAATCGGAATGTGATACTTTGGAAGAGTTGAATTGATTGTGTTGATTGTGTTAATACAGTGCTAGATGAGTGCTTGGTGTCTGTGCATAATGAAAATTAGATTCGAGTTGAATTTCGTGAAGTTCTTTACTCGGTTTGAGTTTTTTTATAAATTTATGTTCTAAAAGTTTGAAGGATTGAATTGAATTTTCTGTGTGTTCATCGGTTTTAAGTTCTGAATTATATGCTTTCTTTTTGGAAACCACTCTGTTTCATTTTTTAATCCATGTGAGGATTAGTTTGTTTTTTAGTATATGATATGTCCCTTTTGTTTCTATGTGGTTTTTGAACTAAAGGGGTAATCTTCATGGTTTAGGCGGTTAAATAACAACAAGCTAACAGGATTCATCGCTATGGAACTCACCAAACTCCCCATCCTTACAGTTTTGTAAGTGCATTTTCGAGTCTTGAAAGTTATTATCCTTTTGATTCTTGTTTGATTATGCATTGAGGTTTGAATTTCTAGTTTTTGTTCCTCTTCAGTTGCTCACATGATAAAATGGTCAATGTCTGGTCTTCGCAGGATTTCTCTCATTTCCATTCATATAGAAAACATGAGCATAGAGTTACTGCAGTGATGAGGGAGAGCCGTTATGCATAAATACCGATAATGGTTGTGTTATATGCATCTGGGGTGCCACAGCTCCGTTAGATGCTACCCGAAGACATATAATCTCTTAGCAAAAATATTGGCGTTATAGTGGTATCCAGGCCCTGGCCATCTCTGGGACGGGGCATCTGTACACTGGCAGTGGTGATAAGTTGATCAAAGCTATGTCCTTGATGGGCTACAGTTTGATGTGCACCATAAGGGGTCATAGATCAATTGTGTCTTCTTTAGCAGTTAGTGGTGGAATTCTTTATAGTGCTAGCTGGGATGCAACCGTTCGAATGTGGTCCCTAAATGACCAGTCCAGTGGCAGTACTCGGAGAGGACATATTTGGGAACTTGAGCTCTGTTCTATCTCTCACTGTGGCTGGTAATTTGTTTCTTGTGGCTCATGAGAATGGCTATGTTATGATTTGGTATGACAGCGTCCTTCTGAAATCCTCTGAAGTTCATGATGGAGTTGTCTTCTTTATTAGCAAGAGTGGGAAGTGGCTCTTTTCTGGGGGTTGGGACAAGAAAATTCATATGCACAAGCTGTCTGGAGATGGTTCACAACTTGAAGCGATATCCATTGGATCAATTTTTGTGATTTTGTGGTGGTATAAATATTTCAATGGGAAAGAAAGTTGGTTGTGGTACAGGCTGATAAATTGTCAAGTTTTACCATCCTGGGGTATGAAAAGCTCCAGCTGAACAGTTGTACTTATTGTGAAGCAATGATGATTATTTACTTGCATGCATTTTTGTCGTATAATCATCTGTGTCAAAATAACTTGGTGATTAATCTATAGTTGCTTCTTTTAAACTTGTACGTGTTACAAAAATAAATTGGTGCTCAGAGTACAACTCGTAGGTACTTAAACCATTGCTTGTAAGTTCTTTAAATGTAATCTATAGGTGCTTCTTTTATAACTTGTACGTGCTACGAAAATAACTTGGTGCTTAGAGTACCTCATAGGTGCTTCAACCAGTGCTTGTAAGTGCTTCAAATGTAATCTATAGGTGTTTCTTTTATAACTTGTATGTGCTACGAATATTACTTGGTGCTTAGAGTACAACTCGTAGGTGCTTCAACCAGTGCTTGTAAGTGCTTCAAATAAAATCTATAGGTGTTTCTTTTAAAATTTGTACGTGCTACGAAAATAACTTGGTGCTTAGAGTACAACTCGTAGGTGCTTCAACCAGTGCTTGTGAGTGCTTCAAATGTAATCTATAGATGCTTCTTTTATAAATTTTACATGACACAAAAATAACTTGGTGCTTAGAGTACAACTCGTAGATGCTACAACCAGTGTTTATAAGTACTTCAAATGTAATCTATAGGTTCTTCTTTTATAACTTGTACGTGCTACGAAAATAACTTGGTGCTTAGAGTACAACTCGTAGGTGCTTCAACCAGTGCTT
>JAULKM010159624.1:0-16526 GCA_032355605.1 Rubia tinctorum
ATGTTATGTATGAATATGTGCTAGTTGTGAATATTTGTTAGTTTACTTTTATTTTGTTTTTATTTGATCTTTGTTTGGCTTGGAGACGTATTGTTCGAGTTATTGGTGTATGGTTCATATATTTGTTTGTAAATATATGTTCTTTTGAAATAACATCCAAGTGATTATCTCTTACAGATCTAAACATTCGCGATGGAAGTCATTAGTGAGATTTATCGAGAGATGCAAATTCCAGATCTAAACATTCGTGATCGCGACATAGGCGTCACTAGTCGCGATAGACTGTCGCGAGTCGCGATAAGACCCCCGTGATCGCGACAGAAATCAGGGAAAAAAATTCCATTTTGCAACTTCCAGGAGCAAACATTCGCGATCGCAACAAAGCCATCGCGAGTCACGATGCCTTGTCGCGAGCGTGATGCCGGATAACAATTCATATTCTTTTAAGCCCAGTGTCGTGACTTGCGACGCTCCTGTCGCGCTCACGACACTCGGACTATATGAAAAATATTGACGGGCAGAACCTAAGTTCTGCCCTTTTCTTCTTCCCGTTGTCGCGCCTCTCCATCTCTCCACCGCCCTACACCACCCTTTTCCCTCAAAAATTTGGCCGGAAAACATTGGTTACACTGGCTGATTCATCACCAATCACTTCCAGATTATCAATCATTCCCATTCATCCCAAACCAATCCAAAACCCGAAACCCTAGATTTTGGGAATTTCCAAATTCCGGGTGATTCTTATTGTGAGTTTGGTTAATAGTCCATCCTAGGCTTCAAAGTTGTACATTTCTTCAACTCTTTTCTTTTCAATTGTTATATTCGTTGAAAATGTGATTTATGAGTTTGAATATGTGCTAAATTCTGTGAATTTTGGTTGAATGTGAATATGATTTTTGTGACCCGATTTTTGTAAATGTGTTCATTGGTTGGACTAATATGGATGATGTGGTATGTTGGTTCTATGATTTTTGGCTCTGATTTTGGTTATGATTTGGGCTGTCATTATGATTTTTGCTATGAATTGTGATGATTTGATCTGTATTTTACCGGCGAGTTTGACTTAGCTTTATGGTGTGATTTTGACTTTGGTTGTGATTTTGGGTTGTTAGTTTGATTTTGGCTGTAATTTTGGAGGTAAGAAGAATAGTCGATCGTAAGAAACGGGTCGATCATGGTAAATGTTACACGGTTTAATTTTAGCTTTTGACGTATGATTAATTATTGTGTGGGTTTTAATTGGTCATGCATGCACGATCCTTTTGAACCACACATCAACATTTTAATGTTGTGTGTAATTTATTTTATATTTTGAATTAAATTTATTTTCTTATTGAGATTTCATTTTATTGTGAAAACATTTTCTTTGGAGGCGGCAAACAATAATCTTTTACTCTCTAAAAACCTAGATATTTTTTTGATATTTATATCAAATTTAATTCTATGAGTTCAAAGCTTGAGAAATCATTTTAACTTTTTTAAAATATTACTTCGTAAATTCTCAAGTTTCTAATTCCGTAAGGATCGGAAAAAAACAAAGTCGACTTGTCTATATGATTTTCTAACTTACAAGAAACACGGGACCTCCAAAATTAAAGAGGCTATAAATTTCTAAAATCATTTGTAGGTCTAATAATTTTAATTATATTTTTAAAGGTTATAAAATTTTCACAAATAATTTATCTAAATTAAGGTTAAAACTTTAAATTAGCTCTATCGGAAATTTCTAATTAATAGATCTATTGTATCACTACTACAAAATAGATCTATTGTAACACTTCACACGTAACAGTTATTAAAACTGTTACAATTAATGAAAAATGTAACACTTCAAAATAAGTGTTACATAATTAGTCTAATGTAACACTTAATTATTAGACTTTTAGTTATGATGCAACCATTTTAAAAAGTGTTGCATGTTTAGAGAACAATGTAAGACTCTAAAAGTGTTACAACTTTTATATTTAAAAAACATTTTAACATAATATGACTCTATTTGGCAGAGATGTGTTTATAAGCAAAATTGGCTTATTTTGAAATCGGTGTCAGTTTCAATGGTATTAAGCTTAGATTATCCGATCTTCATTCTTATATGCTCTTCCCTATTTCTTCGCTAGGTATCCATCAAAACTTTAAGTTGCGCTAAATTGTGCATTCTATAGGTTGTGTGCGTATTTTGTAGATGGAAGATCGGGAATTGGAGGAGGAGCTACCAGCGCTGGTGAAAGAGGTGGCCAGTGTTTAGGCGGTTAGAACTTATGCAGGTGAGCTTATTATGTATTTATTTGCTTCACGACCATTAGGTTAATGATGTCATTTCTTATGCATTATATCAAGCTATGATTTTTTCATGTGTCATTGATCATAGTGTCAAACTGTTTGCAGTGACTCAAAAGTAGTCTCCTAAAATGGAGACTTTTGATAACACATGATTCACTTGCATTTTCTTGTTATTTTGGGTTGAAAATGCGTTTAAATTGTAATTCCTTGCTTGTTTTTCCGCACTTTGAAATGATAAATTAACTTTGAATTATTCATAATTCTTTGATTCATGGAACAATACTTTGAATCTGATCCTCGGTAAGCTTTGTATTCCCCTTTCCCCTTAAATGATCATTTCTTTAGGAATAAAAATGTATTATTCAATGCTGTACTCCGTACAATCTTGTTTCCTCCGACCTGCAGCTGATGTATAAGGTTGATGAAAAGTGTTATCAGTCAAATTTCCCCTCTCATTTGTGGATGATAAACTTGAACTTCTATGTTTCAGTTCTTATGTGTTTGGGGAAGATGTGGACTTTGACAGTGTCTTCCGATGCACCACTGAACTAGCTGAGCAATTTGGGAAGAAAAGGGTTTTCAACACCCGTCCCTTTGAACAAGGAATCGTTGGATTTGGCATTGGTTTAACAACAATGGTAAGCTAACTAGTTTCAGTTCTCCATGTGATCTTTTGAACTATAGTGATTTTTGTTTGACTATAAATTTAGGGAAATCGAGCTATCGTGGAGATTCAGTTCTCTTTGAGATTAAGTTATTAGCATAGAAAAACATATCTATGATTCCTTGACAACTGATTGTTCTCTTCATGCTCGGTTCTTTATCTTTTGTTTTGCCACTGCCTTCAAAGATTTCAACTCTTGGCTATGTTTTTGTGTTAACCTTTTTTGTCCCCATATGAGATCACCTTTGGATACAACATGCAAAAAAGGTTCAAATGTTCCATTAGGTGACAACGAGATCATGGTTGAAACAATTTTCTATCATGAATAAATTCAAGAAGGAACTGTGGGTGAGTTTAACCAATTTTTGTTTGTACTTCCAAGGGAAGCTACCTACAGAGAAGTGGAGTAACTTGATGAGATTGATTATGATGCAAGTATTCTAATTTTCTTGGTATTGTTGTATAATTTATTAAAGTTATAAGGCATCTCTTGTAATGGCATCTCCAGTGCTAGCACTACTAAGAAAATGATACAACAATACTACAGAGAAAGGAGCTTATTAGATCCTTACGGATTGTAATCCTAGCAAGCTACAAAGAAAGCATATTATTAAGGGACCATTTGATTTGTCTGAAATGTTTGCAGAGTGCTTGCACTGAGTTGTCATTTATGAAGTATTTATTTTCCCTCATTCCTTTGTATTTGTATTTTAAGGACACTGGTCATAATTTTTTTATCTCATGTTGAAATGATTTATTTGTTTCAAGTTAGTGCATTAGCTGTGCAAATACTGATGTACGTTGTTTGAGGGAATTGAATATGTACTTCATTAAGGTTGTGCATGATATTTTCTGTCATTGTTGGTGGTATGTTCTTGGGTTTTGCCATGTTTTTGTGGAGCATTTAAATTGATATATGATTGATACTGTTCAATCTAAATAATGATAGAATTATAAAGGTTCAAACATTAGAGTCTGGCCTGAGATCTTTTTAGAAGTTGATTAATGTGATCTGATTTCATCTCACTATTCTTGTGCAACCAAACTCTGCTGAATCCATTGAGTGTGTGGAGCTGCTACTAAAGGTTCTTTGATACTCTAAGTTGTCTATTCATACACTGATCTGAATTCGGTATTTTTCTTATACTCTAAGTTGCCATGATTGACGTTCTATAACTGTAATCAGGCAAATAGTTGCTATGATTTAACTATGAATGACTTCGGTTTAGGTTTCTCAATTTCTCCTATGAAACTATTGAGTTGCTCATAATTCTTGGTTGTTTTGTTGCATCTCAGTATACATTTCTTCAATGTTGGAAAGAATGGTCATACTTTGAATGTTCTATGTGTTTGATGGAGAGATGTCAGTCTTTGTGCTGAGGGAGTTTACAACTGTCATATTTTTCTATATTATGTCTGAGATTAATCTAATGGCAAAAGCAAAGGGAGATTAGTTTTGTCTATGTTGTATCCTTTGTTTGAATCATTAGTTATACCATGCACTAATTTTACCGGACTACCTGGACTGCCTTTTTTCCCCAGTTTTACCATGCACTAATAGAGAGAGATCACTTATGGGAAAGAAAATGCTTCTCAATGTACTATTTTTTGTCTTCCTCATTTACTTTCTAGTAAAATGTACAGATAATAAAATGTTAATTTGCACTGCTTGATGATAAATGAATAGATAATCTCATCCAGGCACTGCTTTTCCTATCCCATTTTGTAGGAGACATTTTCCATGTACTGAAATATTTCATTTTTTATCAATCTTCTTTTCATTTTTTGACTAACCAGTGCTTGTTCTTGCAGCCTCTGATGTAGGGTTCAGTTCTAATAAGGAAGGCAATACAATTGATGTACATTGGTACACTAGAAAAACAGTCCTGCATCATGTAAATGATTCTCAAACGACATGGCCCAGAATTAGAGTCCACTTTCTAATACGGTTTTCAGGAAACTACAAAGTTATAGTAGTGGTCTGATCAATGCAGGTCTGGGATGACAACATCATAGAAGCAAAAAAAGAACGATACGATAACTCTGGTGTCGAGGAACTAATTGATGCACTCCAAAAGAACATCACAGTAAGTCAATCATCATGCTTTTTTTCCCAACATAATCATCATGCTACATATTCCTATTTGTTAGAGTGTTTGGGAATATAGAGATAAAGCATGGGAATCTTGCACCACTGGCATGATATATTGCAGTTCTGATTGGACTGCCTTTTCCCCCTTAGTTCCGTGCTCTTTCTGTAAATCAGGTTAGCTTATATTTGTATAAATTATCAAAGTATACGATTGTTGTTTTTATTAGCTTAATGATTTGGATTTCATGGGAATTTTCTTTGAGGTACCAGCTAGAATCATTCCTGGAGAAATATGAGTGATATGTTCCCATGGCTTATGATGAATATTTGGAGAAGATATCCAAGTATTTTTCCAGTCTCCAAAGTGATAAATAGAGAATAACTGCTTCTATATAGAGTTTGTCAATGTGTTTTTAATATGAGGGCAGAGGGCTAGGTTTGCCAGTTGATCCAGGATGACGCGACATTGCTTCCTTTTTTCTTGAGATCCAAGTGAGTTCGTATACGAACGTTAATACTTCTTGTGTACAATTGTTACCAATGTTAATACTTCTTGTGTACGACGACTCCGAGTTCGTAGTTAAGTTTATTATTCACACTTTTGCCTGCAAATATTCACACATGCATCTTAGTTAAAGTGTATTGCAAAGTTTATATCCACTCAAACACAAGGTGTTCTTAACTTTTATCTTAGCTAAAGTGTATTGCGCTTTATCGGAGTAGATCTGCGTGTACTATTACGGGAGTGTATTCGATTTATTATAATACTCATACTAAAAACACTGAACATAGATTTTAGGGTGGGGGTTGGGGATCATTATTAAATTGGTCAATTCAGCATTTCCACAGTGCCATTGTACCTATTTAAAAATTTATCATGAGCTGAAAAAATGCAGAAAGATATGGAAATTGATCATGAAAGAAAAAAGGCGGAGTTAGAATAGATTAGATTGAAGGTGGAAAGTGATTGAAATAAAAATCATTAAAGATGCACTCCGACGATTTTTTTGCAGAACTGTGTCCTAATATGGCTAAAGAAGTGTTGTCCTAAGGTACTTCTATTGCTTTTTTTTCCTTGGATTTGGTGGTTTTTGAATATTGTGTTTATGTTAGAGGTATTGAAAAGAACATTATATTTTATGTCTCTACACTTACAATCATCATTGGGACTGAAAACCAACTTTGGCGCATTCTGTTTGTTACTCTAATCACACAAATGAGTATCTTTCTTTGGTAAATACTCTAGCTGAAAATCCATGTTTTACCTTCAAGTTCTTGGTAAAAAATTACTTTAGGCTAGCTAGTATGAACAAAGTCATTTGCACTCTAGTTTATTATTGTTGGTTTTTCAACTTGATGCTGCACTATGAATAAATATACCATTGTTCCTGATCTGTGTTTGTTATCAGGTGTTGTAAATGGAGATAAATAAGTCATCGGTGGTAGATGAATAAGATGGAACTACAACAATCACAATTTCAGTCTCCCATGTCATGGAAATTGGTGTTCGAGGATCAAAGGAACCAAATCATAATGTTGTGGCATATGTGCTACGTGTCCATCGTGCACCGCACTCAGTTCTACCTGTTGTTCAAGGGGGGGTCCTTCTGAACAGATATATGTGGAAGTTGAGCTCAGAAAGCTGATATGGTTGAGAAAGCTTTGTAGTATATGATCAATCAAGAACTATGTAACTTGTATATTACTCCTTTATTATGAAGTAGGAATGTGATGGAAATTCTGATATGGCAACGTTATTATAAATTGATTATTTTCGACATTGCTGAAACTTTTGATAGATTGATGAAAGCTTTTGGATTCAATGTTTAAAGAAGTATGATCTCACAATAAGAGCGCTTTTACATTAGATTTTTTAAAAGTGTTACACTATACTTTTAAGAAGTGTTACATTAGACTTTCCAAAAGTGGTACATTAGACTTTTCAAAAGTGTTACATTTGATTTTTTAGAAGTGTTACATTAGACTTTTCAAAAGTGTTACGTTAGACTTTTCAAAAGTGTTACGTTAGACTCTTCAAAAGTGTTACGTTAGACTCTTCAAAAGTGTTACATTAGACTCTCCAGAAGTGTTACATTCGACTCTTCAGAAGTGTTACATTCGACTCTCCAGAAGTGTTACATTTGACTCTCCATAAGTGTTACATTTGAATTTTTAGAAGCGTTACATTAGATTCTCCAAAATTGTTACATTAGACTCTCAAAAGTGTTACAATAGATCTTGAAAAGTGTTGCATCAAATTAGCAAAAGTGTTATATTAGATTAAAATAAGTGTTGCCTTAAATAAGTGGTGCGTTAGCTAAAAACTTGTAACACTTTTGAAAAGTGTTGCGTTAAACATGATAAGTGCTGCAATAGACCTAATGTAACGTGGCCTAAGGTAATACCTACAAAGGTGTTCCATTAGACCTATTTTTAGTAACTAGTGTACCGCTTTTAGAGTGAAACAATAGACCTAGTTCTCAGTAGTGTATAAATCTATTCTAAATTCAAAAATACTTGTAAATTGAATTTAAAAATAAGTGAAAAATTAATTTAGGTCACATTCTTCCAATCTTATCTGCAATTACTCAATTAAGTTTCTCAAAATTTATTTTGATGAAAGTTGTTTTATTTTAGTCATATTGTCATCTAGTAAGAAATAACAATATTATGTGAATATTACTTGTACTTGTAATTATATTAGATTCATTTTCCTTTTCTGTATAGATCTTTGTACCTCTTTATAATGTACCCAGAGCAAGAATTCAAACACATTATTACCCTTATTTTCTACATGGTATCAGAGGCTAAAGCCCTGAAACCCTAAAGAAAAATTTCGCTACCATACTTCATCGGAGCCGACAGCCGCCGATCAGTTTTCGACCTTCTCCAACACCCGTTGCTACCGTCCATCGGTTTCCTCTGCTGATCCGTCATTCGTCGACTCTCCGTATCCTCTTCTTTGGTTGTCGTGATAGTCTGTCGTCGTACGCTGCCCCAATTTCTCTGCGCGTGATCCACATGTGTCATCGATCTGATCCATGCGCCAACGTTGATATTCCACGTGTCGCCACGTTAACTTTCCTGTATGACCTATCTGCTTCTGCCGCTGATCCGCAACGATGTTTGTACCTGCTTCCAGTTCCGATGTCGTTGAGCAAGCCCGCATCGCTACTGAAACTGAGGCTAATAAGCTACAGAATCTCAATGTTACCGACGCGATTGCAGCTTTACTCAAACAATTGCAATTACAATCTGGCTTTGGGGGATCTATCCCTGGTGGTCGATCTCTGAACGATCCTTACTACCTTAGTACTATTGACTGTCACGGTTTGTCAATCTATCCCGTCATACTGAAAGGTGAAGAGAATTATCTTGAATGGTCTGCTGCAATTTCTGGCACTATGCTTTCCAAGAAGAAGATTAGTTTCATTGATGGAACCATTACCCAACCCTCGGATATTCATCCTAATGCATTTGATTGGCCGGGAGTTAATACTACCCTTGTATGTTGGATCTTACAGACTCTAGATCCACCATTGCGTTCTTATACCAGTTACTATGTCACGGTTAAGAAATTGTGGAATGATCTTAAGGAATGATTTACTCTTGGGAATGGTCAAAAAATTATGCAGATGCGTGGAAATATACAGAACTATCGGCAGAATGGTCAAACTGTTGCCATTTGTTTTTGAAAAATAAAGAAGTTGTCCAGTGATTACAACTCACTCCGGCCTCCTTTAGTTTGCACTTGTGAAGCTTGTAAACCACTGTGCACATGCAACCATGCTATTAATGCCTTCCAAGAACATGAGAAAGATATGATTTATCAATTTCTCTCTAGTATGAATGAAGGGTATCACACCTTGTGATCCACATCATGACCACGGATCCTTTGCCACCTATCATGTGTGTATATGCTCTTGTTGTTTAGGAGGAGAATCATAAAGCCATCATTCGGTCTCGAGTGTCTTCAACTGACTCTATGTCATATGTTGCACGACGCCCACCACCATCAGGATCTTTGACAGTTGCTCTCACTTCAGCTAATTGCAAGAATCTCACCTGTACGCATTGTCATCGCAAGGATTGCGATAAAGATACATATTTCAAGCTCACAGGCATACCAGATTGGTTCAAGGAGCTGAACCAGAAATCCAAGAAGATGGCGCAACCTCCACCGACCGCCGCCACCAGGAACGGCGCACCGGATGTCGTTGTCCGTCTGGCTCCGCCACCCTTTGCCAGAGCTGTCGTCTCGCCACTTGTTCACGCGGCAGCGGCCGTCCCCCGTACCCTTGCCTGCTTTGTCTGATGACCATTGGAGTACGACCCTACATTTATTTAATAAGTTTAATGTTGTGTCTGACCATAGGTCAGGTAAGTCTAATTTACCTTGGATCCTTGATTCAGGAGCCTCATATTACATGACTAGTGATAAGGGTTCTCTAATTGATATTACTACTGCTATTAATTCTGTGAATGTTATAATTCCTGATGGATCTGTGTCATCTGCAACACAATATGGTTCTATTTTCTTTGGAAATGTTACTCTCACTCATGTGATGTACATACCTACTTTGCAATGTCATTTATTATCAAGTTTTATATTGTTATCTGCCTTAAAATGTCTAGCTTTGTTTACTGAATATTATTGCATTTTACAGAAAATTAGTACGAGAACTATGATTGGCGTGGGTGAACAACAAGGGGGGTTTATTTGGCTTCATCTGCGGATACGAATGTTTGTCCTCATATCTTGCAGTCTATTCCGACAGTTGATTTAATTTCTTCTTCCGATTTATGGCATCACTGTCTTCGGAATCCTTCCTTTACGAGTGTTGTCTTCTCTTTCTTCTCTTGATAATATTTGTTCCTCGCTCTATATTTCATAGAGCAAAATAGACTAGACATAGTTTTACTCTGAGTTCTTCGAATGCTAGTTCTTTGTTTGAATAATACATTGTGATGTTTGGGGTGGGTTTATTTATTATTTACTAAGTCAGATGTGGCTTCTAGATTCATAGAATTTTGTGCTTTAATTAAGAACCGGTTTGGGCGCCCAGTTCGTCTTGTCTGCGCTGATAATGGTACATAATTTTTGCCTGATCATACTTTGCTGAATCTGGGATCATTTTTTCGATATCTATGGTCGATACACAACATCAGAATGGCCATGTGGAACGCAAGCATCGTCATTTGTTAAATGTGGCTCGTGCTTTGCGTTTTCAAACTAATCTGCCTATTGATTTTTAAGGAGACTGTGTTCTCACTGTTGCCTATCTGATTAAACGGACACCAAAGAAACAACTCAATGACCGCACACCATTTGAGTTACTCTATGTACGTACTCCAAACTACAAGCTTCTTAAATTTTTTGGTTGCTTATGTTGTGCAACCTACATTCCCAGATATCGTGACAAGTTTGCTCCAAGAAGTCGACGATGTATTTTTCTTTGGTATCCTGCCAGCAAGATAGGCTATCGCCTTTAATATTGAGAATGATATACCTTCTTCAATAGTCGTGATGCTGACTTTTATGAAGACCAGTTTCCATTTGTTGTACTGGTGCTGGATCCAATAACGAGGGGCCCTGCCAACCCGCCGCTGGTCTGCACCCTTGACGCAACATCCCCCCAGCTACGCTAACTACCGTCAACTTTCCAGCCCAGCCTACTCCATCAAACCTACCCAACGCCCAGGCCTAACCCATTTCTCAGATCGGCGCCTAACCTGCGCCAGCGAACCCGCTGCCTGCCCTACCCGAGACCCTGGTTTCACAAGACGTCGCAACACCACCAGAGTCGGCTAGTCTGACATCACCGACACCCCAGGTTCTTCTTCGGCCTCCTCCTGTAACCAAGCCAAAAACTGCCCCACAAAGTCAACGAGATCGTCGACCTCCTGCATACCTGAAAGATTATGTCTGCAATGTTGCTAATATTAATACCCCCTCTCACTGCTACGATCACACCTGCATCGTCGCGATCCTAAGGTGTTATCTATCATTTAATTGATTTTGTAAATTACGATAAATTTTCTAGCACGCATTCTAGATTTTTGGGTTCAATAACCTCTAGTACGAATCCCACCACTTATTCAAAGGCGTCGAAGTATGCTCATTGGCGTTATACTATTGCTGATGAGAATACTGCTCTTGAGCATATCAAGACATGGACTTTGTCTCCTTTACCTCTGCATAAGACTGCTATTGGATGACAATGGATATACTACACCAAGTTCAAGTCTGATGGTACAATTGAACGTCACAAAACTCGTCTGGTGGTTCTTTGAAATCGTAAGAAAGAAGGCATTGACTATACTGAGACATTTACACATGTTGTGAAGATGAGTTTGGTGCGCCTGTTTTTATCTTTTGCGGTCATTCGTGGTTGGAAACTTCATCAGATGGATGTGCATAATGCTTTTCTCCATATTGATCTGCATGAAAAGGTTTTTATGCGACCACCCCCTAGCTATCCTGTGCCCCCCGACCATGTTTGTCGCCTTCCGAAATCTCTTTATTTTCTTCGACAAGCTCCTCGCAATTGGTTTGCAAAATTGGCTCAGGCTCTACGTGAATTTGGTTTTGTTCAGAGTAATCTGCCTTACTCTTTATTTGCTTTTACTCATGAATCTGTTTCTTTACATGTACTTATCTATGTGGATGATTTGGTCATTGTTGGTAGTTCTTCGTCGCTCATCTCTGAATTCAAGAAATACTTGAGCTCTTGTTTTCATATGAATGATTTTGGTACATTTAAGTATTTCTTGGGTATAGATATTGCTAGAAGACCGGATGTGATATTTCTTTCACAAAGGAAATATGCCCTGGATATCTTATATGACACAGGTTTGTCGACTTCTACACCGATTGACTTCCCTATGGAGCGGCAATATGATATTTCAAAAGTTGAAGGCCTTTTTTATGATGATCCTGAGCAGTATCGGCGACTAATGGGTTGCCTCACTTACCTGACTATTACTCGTCCTGAGCTTAGTTATTATGTCCATACACTTTCTCAGTTTATGTAGTCTCCTTGTGTTCCTCACTGGCAAGCTGTGATTCAAGTTCTTCACTACTTGAAGAGTCATCCTAGTCAAGGTTTATTTCTTTCTTCACACAGTTCATTACAGTTGACTGCTTATTGTGATTCCGATTGGGCTGCCTGCCCCATTACACGACGATCTCTGTCTGGGTAATTTGTGACGATTGGTGATTATATGGTTTCATGGAAGACTAAGAAGCAACCTACAATTTCTCGTTCTTCTGCTGAAATGGAGTATCGTGCTATGACAGTTGCACGTTGTGAGTTGTTATAGCTTAAGTCTTTGCTTCGTGACTTGGGTGTTGTGCATTCTGCTCCTATGCAACTATTTTGTGACAGTCAATCTGCTCTTCACATTGCAGCTAATCCGGTGTACCATGAACGTATGAAACATATAGAGTTTGATTTCCATTTCGTCTGTGATCTTGTCCAGTTTGGTACTCTTGTTACTCATCATATTCTCACGACTGATCAACATGTGGATTTGTTTACCAAAGCTCTCAAACAGAATCAGTTTCACTCATTGCTTGTCAAGTTTGGCATTTCTGATCTTCATTCTCTAACTTGAGGAGTATTAATGAATAGCAATATTATGTGAATATTACTTGCAGTTGTAATTAGATTAAATTCCTTTTCCAGTTGTGTTTAGGCATTTGTATCTCTATATATAATTACCCCAGAGCATAAATACAAACACACAATTATTACCTTGTAAATTCTTCATAGCTCCTATATTCGTCCTTAGCGTTAGTTAACAATGAAATCACATGAAATGACTAAAATACCCTCACTTCAAACCAAAATACAATCGCCTCCTTTTCCACATCCAGGCAACCTCTACTACCTCCTGCTTGCGCATCGCACTTGGACCGAACATCATTGTCATCCTCCTCCTTAACCATCAACACAATTGCGCAATTTCATTCCCACTATCAACCATTAAACTCATCCAATTTCAACCCCTGACTTTCTTTTTGTGTGTGTATGGGGGAATAGGCTTGATAATGGTGGTGACAATTTGAGGGTGTGAATCATAGAGAAACTCAAAGATGTTGATGATCTTGACTGTGTGTCCGCTCTAAACGCCGATGGTGCAGTAAAAAAATCTAAGCAGGGTCAACGTTAGCACGTAGGCTAAGTTCTTAGATGCACTGTCAGCAATGTCGTATTTAGAGTTAGTGGCATGGACGAAGTAGAGTGGTGGGGGTTGCAATTGGGACTTGACACGAGTGTGGTAGTTAGAGATGTTGAGGATCGCGATATTTGTGTAGGACTAAAATGGGAACGATGATGAGGTGTTAAAGTGACAGAGGGGCGGTGGTAATGCTGGACTGGGGACAATGATGGAGGGGTTAGAGTGGTGAACGACAACATTAGGGGATAGAACGGAAGGGTGGGATCCACGCAATGTTGACCAGTATTAATAACAAATATTAGAGGAGTTATTATGTGCTTTCAAAGAATTGGAACTACATAAACGCTTAAACAGTAATTGAAAGGTATAAGTGCATTTGACTCAAAAATAAAATGCATATACACTTTGAAATGAGGGCAAAAAGATCATTTTCTGCACTGCATACCTCGACCAACCTTGACATTGATAATATGAACTAGACTTAAGTGCTAAAATGACACTGTCTTTAAGCTAAAAGTGCTAATATAACCCTCCAATCTCAAAAGGAGCCAAATAACCTTTGACCATGTTGACTTTTTATTCAACCGGTTTATTATCTGATTTTGTGAAAAATACCATTTTGCCCTTATTATAAAAAAATAGAAAAAACTTAAAATGACTAAAATGCCCTCATTTCCTTCTCTTCTCCGTCTCATTTTCATCTCTTCTTCGTCCTCTCGCTGCCGACTGCCCTCATTTCCTTCTTTTTTATCCTCTCGTCGCTGATTCCACCCTAGCTCAGCCCCATCGTCGCCGATTTCCTTTCCTTCCTCCCGATTTCACTCACCACCCACCACTCAATGTTTCCTTTTCTTCTTTGTCCTCTTGATTTTTTCTTGTATGGAAACACCTCCCGACGCCGACGTTAAGGCTGAGCTAGGGTTTGCGGCGAGTGGCGGTGAGGCTGAACTTGGGATTGCGGCAGTGGGGCTAGGGTGGATGAGCGCTGGTTGACCTATGGTTTGCGGTTAGCGGCGTTGAGGTTGAGATAGGGTTTGAGGCGGTGGGGGTAGGGGTGGGTGAGTGGGTGAGCTAGGGTGAGTGAGTGGCGATAGGGCTAGGGTGGGTGAGTGGCAGTGAGGTTGGGCTATGGTTACATGGGAGATGAGGGTAGCGACTATGGTGGCAAGCGGAGGTGGCAAGGAGGGCTTCTGACATGGGAGAAGAGGGGGTGACGTGGGTGGTAATCAGTGGTGGCGAGGAGGAGGTGGAGGTGCCGGCGGCAAAGCTTTCCAGTTGTGGCGAGGCGGGGGAGGTGACTGGTGGTGGCAAGGGTATTATTGGGATAAAGTTTTCAGTGTCTAGATTAAGGGTAATTAAGTCATTTCACTTTTTATCATTGCTGGAATTGAGAGAGTCACTGCCAGAACTTTGGGATATCGGCAGAAATCATTCGAAAGTTAGGGTTAGATTGACACATATACTAATTAGTTAAGGTTATATTGACACTTTTTGATATTGGAGTTATAAATGTAAATAGCTCTATGAACTATTACGCTCTTTCAAAAATTAAAGCCAAGGGAGAATTAAGGATATAGTCCACCCGTTTCATTGGATGCGACACATTTTTGTTTTTAGCTTGTTTTTGTGGATTTGGTACATTTTTCTTTTTTGGCTCCTACAATTTCATCTGGTCATTCTATTTTTTTCTTTCTAAATTAAATTTCATCAACTCATTTCATTTACATAAATTCAAGCATGTTATTTATGGTGTCACATCAAACGAAACGGATATGATGAACTTGACTCTAAATAAAATTATAGGACAGGAAATATGTGAGGAAGAGACGACTCGGGTAGGAGAAATAAAGAGCAGAGCACCGACGGATGCGATGATGGAGCGTCGGCCTGCCATATAAGCCCCTGTAGTTGTAGATAACGTGCCCCTGCCAGACGCCAACTCCAATCCTGTCTCTTTCTTAACTTTTTTTTTTTGCATTAATTTGTAAAAAAAAAATTGTTATAAGCTATCACCATAATTTGGGATGTTTGTTGATAATTCTCATGCTATGAAATTCGGACGAAAGATTAAAATATTACTACTTCCGTTCCACAATAATCTTCCAAATTTAACTTTTAGGGTCAAATTGAACCAAATTCAATCATTAAATTCTCTTAATATATATAGTATGTAAGATTATTATTATGTGATAGGGTGTTAACTTCATCATAGCATATATTTTCTAATTAATAATTTTTCAGAATTTTTATACATTCACAAAAATATATACTCCCTCTGTCCCAGTCCAAATTACTCACTTACTTTATGACACTATTCTCTATCAAAGTTTGAATATATATATGAGAAATAATATTATCGTAAGCGATTTTGTTGAATTCGTCGGAACAAATAGTTTCTAAGTAACTTTTTATTTGCCATTACTATACGTAGATAAACATATTAACAGTCAAACATATTTGTCGAATGATGTACAATGATTAAGTTATAATTTGGATTGGGATTGAGAGCGTATTAGTAATTAAAAATTAATGCAGTTGACTATAAAAGTCAAACTAGGATGATCATGGCGGTACATATGGAGTAGTCCTTAATGTCAGTGGAATTATTTCATGTGCATATTCTTTTCGAGTTTTATACAAAAAGTTTGGATTAGTCAGTATCTCAAACGTGGTGGGTTAGTTTATGCGACTAGCTGGGGAGAGAAGTCAACCACAATAACAGTCCATAATCCATTTAATTACCAATGATTTTACGTTAGTTGTCCATCTCTGACTATTCCCACTTGAAAATGATATTTTCCCGCGAAGACATGTTCCTTAATTGTTCTTTTATTTGCAGTAAGTTTAATTTTGATCTATTAATTTCAAGCACCACCATGTAATAAAAATTGTTTTTTGATACTGTCAATCAGAGATATTGAAGTCATTTTAACTAATATAAATTCAAGTTGTCAAAAAATAACATACTAATATTATAATATGTTACTGATTTTAGTTCTTTACTATAATCAATCATAACTTGTTAAAATATATAACTTCTAAACACATATTTAAAACCATAAATATCTCATAAAAATTGTTTGTTTGGTGCTGTCAACCGGGAATATTAAAGTCATTTTGACTAACCTACACTAAATTTTAACCTACATTTAAATTGGTTAGAAATCTTTAAATATTATATATATAGTAAACCGGGGATTTTGATTTAATCTTATATTTTGCGTTTCGTATACTCGTAGTCATGATTTGTAATTGTTTGTTTGGTACGGGATATTGGAGTTATTTTAACTAATTTAAACCAAAGTT